>JARFJB010000176.1:1255000-1397500 GCA_036346205.1 Vesta saturnalis
TGTTATCCCTCCTTTTTAAATCAAAAGGGACCTTGTGGTAAATTTGTGTAAGAAGGAGGTGACCTCGGTTTTGTATTGAAGAGGAAGGAAAGCTAACCTTGACCAAATTATTGACAGAAAACCTTGAAGCAGTGGATCCTCCAATATTGACAGGTAGTCTTAGAACAGTGGAGCTGTCAAGGTCCTTGTAGTAATACGTGTTAATAATGTCGAGGTCACGTCACTGACCCTGTATGTAAAAAAAGCAAGGGGAAGGTGGGATATAAATACAGAGGGAGTGCATGTGAAGCCAGTATCGTACATAATGGAGAACATCTTACGTCAAGAAGTAGAAAAGGCGAAGATTGCCAGTATTATACATTCAAGTGAGCGTCGTGATATTTTAATTAATAATGTGCATTATTTCATAAACAATAGTAAGTCGAAGTATGTTAGTGTCGGTCTGTAACCTCGATTCAATTTTGAAGCAGTCGTGAAACTTGATGGATCTAAGAGTAGTGAAGTGACGTTTGATAAGAAGGAATGGCATTTACTTATGGACAATCAGAGAATAATTGCAAATTATTTGTACACACCTTAAAGACCATGGCTACCTACAAAGATGGGCTCGAAAACTGTATCGTATGAAACTATTAACAAGAAGAAAGTTATTCGCATCTATGATTGTGAAGAATTAGAAATCTTTTAGGATGGGAGTCTATAGAACAGTTATGGAGGCTTCTTAAGATAATAAGTTATCGATTGGATATAATACCTACTATGAACTTCTCATTATTTTATAATAAAATAATAAGTGCAGCAGCGGAAATGTCTGAGCTTGACATAGACAGGTTAATAGCACCATTGCATGATATATTCGATCTCAATATAGTATGTTTTATGATAATTCTTGAATTTGCCAAGGAAAAACTGAATATTGATGTAGAAGTTGCCAAAGCTGAAAAGTAAAAAGTGGGGGTAACGAGCATATAGAGAACAGGGATATATATGTTAGTCAATATGTGGATGTGTTATAGTGCAGAGTCGTGGCCTAAAGCTGTGGACTGTATTAGTGCAGTGCAAAGACTAATATGTCAATTGCAATCATTAGAATTTGATGCTGAACATGAAAAGGTGTGTGGGATGGGTAGGTTTAGTGATGACTATTTAGATAATTTAGTTAATAAGTATGGGGGAGGAATACGTCTTTGTGAGAAATACTTGCAAACGCATGATGATGGTGTAATGTGCATTTGTTGTATGAATCGATTAATAGAAGACTTTAAAGAAATATCTTTGGAGCAATTTGTACACGAAATAGAACGGTATTTGCCAAATTATGAGTCATTAGATGACGACTCGCCAAGTGAAGAAGGTGTGCATTAATGAGTCCAAAAACGTGGTTCACTGTATAATATCATAGGACTTGGCGCATAAGCAGGCGCGAAAAGGTGAATGGGAACGATTAGCTAAAGATTCTGCCCGATTTAAAAAAAGAATAGAAGACTGTGATACTAGAATGTCATCCATTCTCGAAAATCAGCACCGTCAGTGTGTGTTTGTCAAAAGCTTTAGTAGTATGTATATGTTAACATAAATAAAAAATTTAAAATAAAAAAATTATTTATTGCATAATAATAGTACAACATATAGAAGTAAGCGTACACAACTGTATTTGTTGGAAATCCAGGAACTGTGAGAATTATCAAAACCCAGCCACTTAACGAGAGATTTAGTCCCTTGACGTCGGATTACACGTTCAACTAGTGAATGTCAGGGTGTTTAACACTTTGAAGTTCAGGCTCATAGAACCGGCCTTGAATCTCTTCGTCATGACTATCGCGTAAAGTGTAGGTGATTGGGCTTGAACGTTTTACTGTCGATATTTGAAAGACTTCGTAACTCCAATTAGGTGTGTAACCCTTAGAGAATATGCTTCTATATTTGCCAATGCGCACATAATACCCCCCACTCGAAATTTAGGTGTCTTAGTATCAAGAACTTTGGTTAAAAATATCTACAACACTGTTTTCCTTTACATCTACCGGTTTGTATCCTATTGTTCCATGCTTTCTGGAATTATAAACGGCAACAATATGAGGTAATATTCCTAACCACTTGTAGAATCCTTGCATACTGAATGTTTTCCACATTATTGCTTTAAGAGTGCGATTTACACGTTCCACTACACTACTTTTCAAAGTGGAATAACTACTATAATGATTGATATGGAACTTTTTCATCACTTTTTAAAATTCTGCATTATAAAATTCTGTTCCCATATCAGTTTGTATATGTGTAGGCGTTCTTTGCAAACCAGACAGAAGTTTATCCATTACATCTGCGACTAGTTTACCATTCTTGGGTTTGATGGGGAATGCCCAGACATATTTAGAGAAAGCATTTATTATCATTAAAATGTATCGAAATTTTTTATTCACTCGAGCAAATGGGATCATTTCCACTAAATCGGCTTGAAATAGATCATTTAACCCCTTGAGTACTACCAACGCCGCAGAAATGTTCTCCTTGCTGGTTTGTGCAGTTCTTCAACAACATCAGCTTTGGATTTTAGTAGAATCTCTATGATGAATGATTGTTCTTTCGTAAATTTGGCACCTTCTAGTATTATAGTGAATCACAGCTTCCTTACGAATAGTTCGATTAATTAGATACAGCGGTGTCGTATATAGTAGATCATCCACTTGAACATGAAGAACGTGAGGTGACCACATACAATTCGTTATTGTACACTCTGTATAAGGAAACAAATATTTACCATCTGTACCCAATGGAATATCTCCTGTCTTCTTATGCAATAAACCTTGCAAGGTAAAATAAGTTTCGTAATATATATCACCTGGTTTCGTGCCATCACTGTGCGTGGCATCACTGTGATGCTGAGTAATATGTTTACCAAATTTATCTATTGTCATTTCATGATGAAGGTGCCCGCCAAATTTATCTATTGGCATTACTGATGGACATACAGTACTATCTTTAGTGATAGTCGTTGTAACAATGAAATGAAATGAGTATAGAAATAGGTTTATAACAAGAGATGTTACTTTATTACTTTTGCGTTACGTAGTTCGTCAATTATATATATTATTTCGTTGTGATTGCTATGGTTCCTGCTGACATTGATCCTAATAATTCCCTTAACCAATCTACTAACTTATTCGGATTATTCCAAGGTACAAACTCAATAGATTTGTTATTGTAACGCAACAGTTGCATTCCACCTCCTCTTTTGGACATAGAAGTTGTTCGAGACCTGGCGACTGGAGGTGCAAGTGATGAAGTAGCAGAACATTTTCTAGGTTGAAGTAATGGTCTAATGATCTCAGTGTATTTCTTACTTTTATTTCCTCTGATTTGGTCATCAGGGTTATACTTACGTCGGGCAGCATTTGTACGACGCAATATGTCATTGTATTGCTGTAGATCACATTGGTTGAATCCATAGGCACTTTTTTAAAGAGTAGCTCATATAATCGCAAGAGTCAGTAAGCGTTCAGCAATCACAGCATTGACAGCGCAAAACAAAGCATTCTTGGAATGTCTCGGTTTTACAATGAGTATATTAAATGTTAGCGAAAAAGTTATCGTTGATAATGCGATAGTAAATTCCGAACTCCACACTCATCAGCCATATACTACGAGATGTGGAAACAATGATGAAATCAGAATACCCATTCAAGAAGACATGTGCACTTTACCATCAGAAAGCTATGTCTACGTAGAGGGAAAGAAATGAATGGAATAGTGGTAGATTCCGCAACTAAAGTAGGAATAACGTCGACAATGAAAGGATTGGTATCAGTGACGTCTAATGATCTATTTGAATGTTTGTATACCTTAGCGACTGCTACTCGGCTTTGATGAAGACTACAATAAGGAGACTTTGAATATTAGACAAGAACTGGTTTTAATTCGCAGTAATACTGATAACGACGCAGTATTTATAACTGCTGGGTAAGCATTAAAAGTTAACATAGATAAAATATATTGGAAAGTTCCGCATATCATAGCAGCATTAGTTCAGCAACTGATAAAAACGTAAATACTCCAGTAGCATTTAGAAAGTTGGGAAACTCACATACATATATCCCGCCGTTCCAGGAACAAATAAGCATACATGGGCAATCAAAGCATCTACTAGAATAAAAACACCTAGATACATTATTATAGGATTTCAAACTGGGCGAAAGAATAATGTTCCGCAAAATATGAGCAGTCGATACATGTGCACTAAATAATATTCGGGTGTTTCTTAACAGGGATCGTTATCCGTATGACAATTTAAACGTTAATTATGATAACAATTGCTTTGCTAGGTTGTATGAAATGTTCGCTAAATTCTAAATGTCATATTATCAAAGAGATGCTCAACCATTACTCACACCTACACAATTTACGTCAGCTGAACTATTGATAGTGGTAGATTGCTCAACATACCCGCCAATACGACCGCATACTGTGTTGTACTCCATGGCCGTTTAGTTACGTACAACGCGTTAACCAAAGCAGTACGACAATTGTAATACAATGCCCGTCATGGTTGATGTACAAGGGTTTAAAGTTTCAAAAGCTTTTATACCGAAAGAACTCGCAATTTTTAATGGAAAACAAATTGCTCACTATATTTTTAAATCACCGTACCCGTGGCATACGTTAAATGCAGAGAGTCGCCGTTCAGCTACTTGGTTAATGCATAACCAGCACTATATAAAATGGGAAGAGGGGCATACACAGCCACATCACTTTCGAAGAATTCTCAAGCGATTGATTCAACCAACAAATACTGTCTGTCAAGGTTAGAGAGAAAGCAGATTACATCAGAAACTGTTTGTCTCAGTCCGTTATTGAACTTGATGAACATCCCGCTCTTCCTGCTTTGCAACCAGTTTGTTTCTATCATTCACAATCATCATGCAACTGCGCTCTGGCTAATGTATACTATCTGTATGATACATATGTAATGCAATAAACTACACTTTTTTTAAATAAAAAATTGTAAATGTTTATTATGTTTATTTCTTTATATCACACACTATTTTATACATTCTGTATATATTCTCTCGATAAGGAATTGTTACATAATAATAATATATATTCCACAAAGACGGTATTGCAGTGACTACTCCAACTGAGATGTTACCTTGGTTTGCAGATTACCGTTAACTAATATTAATACTAGTTTCCTTATGGAGATAATAAATCTAAAGCTACCAAGTGTCAGTACCCAATCGATCGTATACCTTCTGGATCATACAAATTCATTTCCCTAGCAACCTCCAATAAACCGCTCAGCGGATCGACGTTCTTCAATTCGGGAATTCTCCAATGCCCTCACGCCAATGTTGAACATGTATCCCGTAATCGATACCGTTTGTCATCCTGGTACCTAAAGGCAACTTTGTTTAACATTTCTGTATATATATATATATATATATATATATATATATATCTCATGTAACGTTGATCGAAACACAAGCATTTTACACATTACTGTTTTATCAGACGCCTCGCAACAGCTTTGTAGTCTACCTCCGTCAACACTTTTTGAATAACAACTTTCTTAACGCCTTTAGCTTTCTTAACGACTACGTTGTCAGCAAGCTTTAAACAGTATGATTTTGATACAGCACCATAAAAATATTTGATCGCTTTCCCTGCATACTCATCTTTCCGACGACGGATGTATTTGTTGTAATACCACGCAGACCGTTTTGATAGTTGAATGTGTCATATTCATCAACATTATTCCGCATATGGGCATACACATCATCAGTTGTTATCTCAACAATTAAAGAATCTGTGTCTGTATTGAGCAAAGTTACATTATTACCGTAATGACTGCGCAAGATAACGTAAAAAAACGATACATTATAATTTTCGAAAGATCCAAAATACTAAATCCGACATATACGGGTTTGTCATACGTAACGACCTGTTTCGACAATTCCACCGAAAATAAGTTGTTCGTGAATTGAATAAAATTTTTAAATTGTGGTTTTGCGACGTACCGTGCTAGACCCACACGACGACCGTTATTTTCCCAATGCGATAATAACTTGATAAATCTTCATTTGTCGACATTCTCCATTTTTTTACCAGCTACACCATTGTTCATACATTTAAAGAAGTCTTTTTCGAATTTGTTCTTTGCTTCATTTCGGAGAGCTGTGTTAAGGTATATGTTTGGTACTAGCCATGGACTTTGACGAAAGCGTAAAACCCTATGAATATGAGTAACAATTAAACATGCTCAATACATTGTTTTAAATATCGGTAATGTATAACATAATTGGTCTTATCGCACAGGTTCGGAATTAACTTCTCCTCCTTGGAGGGCAAAAAGGGTACTCAGGTGGTGTGGATAGTGTACATCTGCCTCTAGTACATACCCAACAGTGTCTTCATCAGTAATCTTCAGTACATCAAATTTTGTTATTTCCTCTTGAGTTAACCACATAAACCCATCGTGTGGAAAATATTGCCGCATACTCCATCCGTACAAGTTCGTGGCATCCAAATACTGTAAAAAAACTTTAGGACTATTAGGATCATAATTTGGAACAAACTCGTTGTTAGCAATGCTTCTCCGCTTGATACAAGCACTCACTCCACCACGAATACCTTTCTTGAAAAAGTGGTACATATCCATATCAGTTAATAATTCTAGCTCTAGTTTAGTACATTTCAACATAGCATCCTACGCTAATCCGGGTATAGTAACATACTGTGCCGGTTCTAATCCATACACGCCCAGACTGAGCCGCCTAAAGTTTTCGAACACGTCAGCCAACAGCAGCACGTCTGATTTTAAATATACATCAGCATAATCACCGAGTGTATTACACTTAAAGTGATCCCATACCCGTAGGACGCGACAATAGTCGTCATCGGAAATATTTTCATCACGCATTTTATCATAGAATTTGTCATAGGATGTGTTACATTCGTTACTTTTGCTGTACGATTAAGTAAATTTTTGCGATCTATTAGATGATTAATGAATTGCTCGTGTTTCTTTAAATTTTCTATTTTTCTAGACATAATGACATTTCTCTAAGCTTATCTCTGTAGTTTCTTGAATATATTACGCTTCACAATTAAAAACATTTCTGTAGTGGTTAGGTAAACCTTTTGATGGTCACTTATAAGTTACGTTTCAACTTCATGTGTTGGGTGCCACTGGTATATATCCGTTTGACATTCGCATATTTGACTTTTAATTTTCACTTCCTTCCGGTCTGTGTTTGGCGAAAGAAAAGCCATTTTGTGTTTCCTAAAAGAAAAATGTAAATTTCTGGACTTTATTTAGCCCATCGATGATTATCGGTTTTATAACATTTTTCTAAATTTTGTGCCGAATCACTATAATTAGTGGGTACAAACGATTTATATCGGATGTATAGGGAATACTGAAAACAGGCAATCGATCTGGTTCGATTGAAGAACTAAATCCATTAAGAAAATCATTAAACCAATTAGCTAAAGGGGTTAAACTTAACCTCACAAATTTCTCTAACCACGAAGTTGTTTTTACACTTTAGATTTGCTGGTAAGAATGTAACAACCTACTTAAACGGTTGCTAGATTTATTTTTATTTTAGGGGAACTCATACTCGAAATTAACTGAATTCATTTCTCAACGTTACTAAATAATACTTTTCTGATTCTTTACCTCATTGAAGGTAAGATTGATATTCACGCTTTCATTTGGCTGTATGTATTTAATTTTAGAGGTACCTTTGGTACGCCACATAATATACTTTTCGTACACCATCTAAATATACTAGTATGCTGTGTAAATATATGTACGTTTGTATATAATTCGTATACTGTTGGACATACTGGCATTTCGCTGATGAAATGTTATTTATTACATAGTTAGCAAGAAATTTGACTTCCACACCTGTGAAATATTTGAAATTGTAACTTTCCGACAGGCTGGGATATAAAAGATAATCAGTCCTATTCAGTGTCTTTTGGATACCTTAATGCTTTGGTTAATCTGTGACCAATCCTATAAGTTGTATAGACCTATGTACATGTTTGTGATAAAACTTTAAGTGTCATTGCACAAATTTTTGCGCTTTCACAGTAAATTGCTTTGGGTAAAATGTTTGAGTATAACAATAGCATTTCTATTGGTAATGTATGTAATTAAACACTGTTTTGTAAGAAACTGTGTAACTGGATGCATTCAGCTCAACAGATTCGAGTTAAAGTTAAAAACCACCTGATCATTTCTATTATTTTTGTTTACTGCAAGTTATTCATAGCAATTGTATTATTACTATAATCTATTATTCAATGTGTCTTTACAACTTGGGGAATGCTTAAATTACCTGTTTACTGTAGTTTATTAAAGACTATAAACCTATGTTTTAGCATAACTTAGCTTTGCAATTCTGTATATTACTTTGCAATGTTTGGATATAAATTTAACTTAATTTCATTTTCTAAATTCTAGTATTAGACTGCTTGGGTGGCTTGCTATATTGTGTATTTAAGAGCACAAATATTTTATGTATTCTCTGTGGTTAACAATTTGTGTAACACGAGTGAATTACTTATTTATTTAGGGAATTATCTCCCTTTTACTTTTTTTTGGGAATGTAAATTATATATATATATATATATATATATATATATATATATGTACATACAAATGCAAACTATATACTGCCATTATTAGAAATTAATATACCGCTTTTGTTTTGGGGACTTTCTACTTTACAAATATTTTTTCCTAGTGCTCAGATCCTTGCACATATTCGTTACTTGACTAGAAAAGTGGCAAATTAACTAGTTATCTAGGGCTGGCTGTTTTATCATTCTAGCTGGCGCCCTTCTCTTCTCTTTCAGCTACCATTACCATCTGTATCACTGTGGGACCCCTCTATCTCTACCGTGACCGAGCTACCGGCAAGTCCTATATAAAAGGTATCTCCTCTTTTGGGGTAAGTTTGAGCACAAAGTTAAAGTTTGCACGTAACAGTGAAGTCATTATCATCACTAAAATAAATATTTTGTCAGAACGAGCAAATGCTCTTTTTTCCCGCTGACCGCAACTGTTTACAAATAAATTCATTTACAAATATATGCTTACCGAACGTTATATATGTTTCACTATTAACAGGAAGTACGTTAATTTCTTCAGTTTCACTCGCTAACTGTTTGATAAACAGCTGGACATCATAACCACTGAGATTATGGAAAAAACTGGGATAAATGTTGGTAACTGAGAGTTTAAATTACAATTTGAATGTGTCGCACCACGATATCACCCAGTAAGGTGACAATGATCTCGTACTTTGGGATTTGTAAGATCGTCCGTAAAAATCTTGTCGCATATATAACAATTTCGACTTTGTTCATGTATCACCTGTTGTTCATCAGTTAATGGTAACATTGGAACAACAGTTTTCAAATGCTCATTATATATCCGTTTCACAACACTCTTGAGTCGTGAAATAAATACCTCCGCGGCATTAACCCCCCTATACAGTTCTAATTTGGACTACAAATCGTTTACACCACACTTAATATAATAACTGAAAGAGTATGGCTCATGTTTACACGTCTTTATCGTAAACGGTTTTTCAGGATCAGGTTCAGCGGTATCTACCGGTACTAATAGCGCTTCAAAGTCTGCATATATTACGAATGACAGAAACATCTGCTTTTGATAGTTCCGAAACGCAAGCATATTTTCCGCATAGAACTCCCCAGTTCTGTCTTTTTTTTTTGTTTTACGTCACGTAATTTTGTGTACACAAAGGTACAGTCCTGTGAGAGGTGATGGGTTAATTGCTCCTGCGTTCTAAAATAATAAATACATGGATCGCAGAAATGTATCGCCCCACTCCACCGGGTTATTTGGTTGCTAAGTAAACGAAAAAAAATTTTGATTCATACATAATGCTAATTATCCGTTTGGTTACTGACTAATAGTAGTAAATTAACATGAACTGACTTTAGTATAGTAGAGAGGTCCCACTACCTCCGTGACACGCTGACCATCCCGATACGTATAGTCCAAGCCATAAACATTGATGGAAATGTTATTGTTGGATTCAAACGTAGCAATGTTAGTCAACTTAACAGGAAATTCTACACCATTCCAGTTGAATAACGTTCTGAAATCAGAGTAAAAAGTTTTCCGCTGTGGTAGACCCTCTGCTGTCACTAAAGCTGATAAAATAGCCCATGCGAAGCAGCAATTATCAGTATTCCTTACATTAACTATAGCATGTTTATTCGAAATTTCGGAGGGGACCTTCATTTAGGATGAACCGGTGGTAGGAGAAAATTTCAGCATATTTATCTCTAAATATACAAATTGCACTAGTGACCACCCTGCAAATCATTTATGAGTAATAGTTTACAATAATACTCATGACTCACACTTACCAGAATCTTTATGCTGAAACTCAGATTGTTTGGCATCCAATATTTCCATTATGCTTTGGAAATAATCTTCCATCACCATCCCAACACTTAGAATATCATAGTCTGAAAGGATTTATGTTCCGTGCTTTCTCTACTGTTAAAAAAGTACAAACCAAATAACTCAACATTACATTTTATTTTCTGCAACTGAATTTGTATTAGTTTCGAAACATTGACTTTCGCGTCCCCCATAAACGTTTGCAGTGGATATCAACACTTGTGTTACTCTTTTTTTGTACAGTCGTTGCATTGATCTAACTTACGCTTCCATGAGTTGTTCAAACCTGATGGCCCTGGTTTCGCAAAGGTATCTGCTCCGTTGTTGTCGACAGTACCGGCTTGCACCGTGTTGCTACCTGTGGTATGGTTTTGCGACACAACCTCCTGCGCTCCAAAAGGTAGGGTAGTTACTGGTATCCTTATCCAACATGAGGTTTTTGGGTGTCGAGGTGGACAATCATTTCTAGAAAATTTCTTCAGACATTCACATTCAAACACTTTGTTACGGTCTGTAACAAAAAATGTATACATAAGTAAGAGTTGTGTTACGTCTTTGTTATGATTCCTTTGGTAACACGCTAATAGTTTTTTTACACCTTTGCTTTCTTTACTTTATTTGATTAATTACAACTGTTATCAAAAGAATCATATCCAGCGATGCGAACGAGGACGCAACGTAACCAATCGTTAGAAATGGAATTATGGCACATGGATATCTCAGGTTGAGGGGTATAGTAGTGTACGAGTTGGATAGGAAGGGTAATCGGGATCGAGTGTTGCTGCTCACACATATTCTACCCAGAATTGTAGATCCCCCTTCTATGTGCTTTGGACAGGAAACAATGGATTATAACCAATTGTTTTCCAGAAACTCCGCAGCGCAAGTAGGGCTCAATACACTCGGAGGAGAAGATACTGCGTTTTCCACTATATCCCTCACCGGTTATGGTGCAAGTAACTGTAGCATAGGCGCTGCAGGACTCCTAGATAATAATAAGTCATTTATCGACCATTCATTATCCAAAAAGTCTGCAGCAGCGGCAGGACTGAGGATACTTTCTGATGATGTTTCCATTTGCTCCACTTGTATCGAACAGTTCATCGGACTCCACTCCTGATCAAACTCTTCGATAAAAGTGGGTCTCAAGACACTCTCATAAATATGTTCCCTGACCTCTACTTCTACCGAAGAACTCTGGTACGACCACTCTTCCATAAATTCTGCGGTAGAAGCAGGGCTCAGCAAACCCTCTAATGGATTTGCTACTACCCCACCTTCTAAGCGTGTTGTCGTAGTAGACGACTGATCATCAGGTACAACACCCTCAGGGGTCTGAGTAGTCGGAGATACAGCAATCCCCAGCACCGGTTGCATTACAGGACTGGCAGAGGAATGGTGATCCGCAATTGGAGCTTATTCTTCCTCAAATTCAGCAATGCAACCAGCACTTAACACATGATGCACTGCTACCTGATCTTCTCTCACGCGTGACGATGTAGTCCCATACGGATCACTTACAGGTTGTAGGGTGAACAGTATTTCGTCCAGGGCTGCCTGCTCATAGTTGCATGATAAAACCACATCCAAGTCGTGCGCTGGAGGTGGTGTATCTAAAAACCGCAAAGCTATTTCACAGTCATCCTGGTCGAAATACTGCTCATTCTCCACCAGGCCGCCCTCTGCACCACCTTCATGGAGTAGCTCCATCACCTACTACACGTGATCCGTATTAGGTCTTGCTGCCAGCAACCCCCGTAGGATGGGGGTATTATCACGGGGTACTAAGAGTATATTACTTTGGATAGTAATACGGACACCCGCCGTACGTGTCGGACCTAGGAAGTCAAAGAACATAAATTACTTATCTGGTACAATAATAGGTAAAAGCGCTTTCTTACCTCTGTTAACTGCAGGTGCAGTATTGCCGCGCAAGCTGCATTTTGGTTTATAGATTCTAAAAGTAAGTATTCTTCGTGTAAATACATATGTACATACATCAAGTAGTGTATAAGATTTTGAAAAGTATTTCTACGTTCCAACAAGAATTTATTGAAATTATTCCAAGTACACAAAATACTTTTATGAAAATTTTACAAGTTCAAATAGATTTTTTTGAAATTTTTTTCCCAAAAAGAACTTTATGCAGTAAATCTGCCACAAATATGAAAAATTATTCTAAGTATCAAAAATTAATTCCATAATAAAATAAGGACTTACCATTAGGAAAACTCATGATGCACAACCACTTTATAACACTTCGAACTATTTCGCTTGACGTATACCGACGGAATGACTCTCTAGAGGAACGACCAACTCTTATATACACAATTTTGAGTGGTGGGGAGAAATGTCTTCTAAAAATGCATGAAAAACGTTGTTTTTAGTAGGGGAAACACCTATATTTAGCGAAACGAAAACAGTAGAAATCATTCCTACAACTGCTTCTACAGTACCCAATAACTACCAACTACTACTTAACCATGAATTATTCTAGAGCAACTTCCCCATCATCTGGTAACGTTGAATTGCCTCAGGTAACAACCATCATTTTTACATTTTTTTTTTCGGTATTGTTACACTTCCAACGTTTTTTTTTATTTTTTTCAGGTTGATGCACTTTCTCGCACAACGTCGCCTGAGGCATTATTTTATGCTGACTACTCTATCCCGCATACATCCTCAAGCTCTATCCCCAGACGCAGACGCAGACGCAGACGCTGACGCAGGCGCAGACGCAGGCGCAGACGCAGACGCAGGCGCAGACGCAGACGCAGACGCAGACGCAGACGCAGACGCAGACGCAGACGCAGACGCAGACGCAGGCGCAGGCGCAGGCACAGACACAGACGCAGGCGCAGACGCAGACGCAGACGCAGACGCAGACGCAGACGCAGACGCAGACGCAGACGCAGACGCAGGCGCAGGCACAGGCACAGACGCAGACGCAGACACACACACACCATACACACACGCACACGCACACGCACACGCACACG
The DNA here is from genome assembly GCA_036346205.1 of Vesta saturnalis. Lineage (NCBI taxonomy): Eukaryota > Metazoa > Arthropoda > Insecta > Coleoptera > Lampyridae > Vesta > Vesta saturnalis. The sequence goes on from JARFJB010000176.1 coordinate 1,268,447, forward strand.
CAGACGCAGACGCAGACGCAGACGCAGGCGCAGGCGCAGGCACAGGCACAGACACAGACACAGACACAGACACAGACACAGACACAGACACAGACACAGACACAGACAGACACAGACACAGACACAGACACAGACACAGACGCAGACGCAGGCACAGGCACAGACGCAGACGCAGACACACACACACCACACACACGCACACGCACACGCACACGCAGACGCAGACACAGACACAGACACAGACACAGACAGACACAGACACAGACACAGACACAGACACAGAAACAGACACAGACACAGACACAGACACAGACACAGACACAGACACAGACACAGACACAGACACAGACACAGACACAGACACAGACACAGACACAGACACAGACACAGACACAGACACAGACACAGACACAGACACAGACACAGACACAGACACAGACACAGACACAGACACAGACACAGACCCAGATGCATACACAGACACAGGCACAGGCGCAGACACAGACACACACTCTCACAAACATACGCACATACTCACACGCACACGCACACGCACACATCAAACTAACAAACCACGATATACTTTTTATTCTAGTATTGTATTGATCAAATTGTACGTACCATATTTATAATTTTTATTTATTAAAAGATGGATACGGTTCATGCCAAAGACCAATTAACTATTTAAGTAATGTGAAGATAATCTCATGGTTCTTATCAATTAAATTGTCTTTTTTATATTACAGTTTGATCAGGTGCAATGGTTTAAATGTTTCGAATGTTATAAGAGAATATAAAATCATTTCCTCTAAATCGAAATTGTACCAGAAATTAACCGACTGATAAAAAATTAAAACCTGTGATCAGAAACGATACTCTAAAATAGATATCTACAGCTATAAATAATATAATAAAATGTTAAACAGTGCTAGTAATAAATTTATTGGTCATGCATGACAAAAATTTCTATAATGGTTTCATTAACGTGATTACAGCTGCTAAAAAAGGCAATTAAATCCAAAATAATCTGAATTATGAAGAAAATGTGACGCCTAGTTTAATTAAATTACAAATTCGGTAAACACAAAGAAAACTAATACTAATTTATTCATCTAAATGGCAACACTAATAAAGCTTAACTATATTTTTGAAACAGACTTTAATATGACTACATCTAATTCTTTTTTGTCTTGTCTGCATTTCAATTAAGTTTTTATACACGGCGAAATATACTGAAAGAAAAACGATCTAGAGTCGAAAAGTAAAAAGTGCAAAACATTAACGAAAAATCTAATAAATGCATAATCTAGTTGTAATTCTAATAATTTAGTAAACACTAAAATAATTATACTTCATTCCAATCTATTTTTGGTAGAGCGGCAATGGAGATCTAGGAAGATTAGTTAACGATTCAGTGAGAAAGAAAAAGTATCGAAGTGGTTTACTTTGAGGTTATCTTTAACATCAAATCATTAAAGTTAGCATATGAGCATAATACAGTAGCTTTAATTATTCAAAGGACAGTGGTTGTACTTGCCTGGACTTATCGTCATACACAAATGGCCGCTTTTTCAGGTCTGTACTTGGAAAATGGAATAAATAACTGTTCTATTTGATATTTACTTCAAGATATAGAGTACGTGTGTTTTTTCACGGGGTAATGTGAATGAGCAGGTAATGAAACGTATTATTAATTGTAAAGAAAATTTTTTAATAATTAAAACTGTTTTCCGTCACTATGTAATTCGCATTTGTTACGTTATCAGTTTATTACGTAGCATAAAATCTCAAGAGTATGAAGTAACTTATTTTAGTGTGATACGGTTGAGTGCTAAGATCTGTGGTTTTTAGTTTCCTAAATTAGTGTTTTTATATCATGAAAGGTACACTAGTCTTCAGTTTTTATGTTGGTTGTTTGTTTTAAACGTTTACATGTTTTTAATTGGAGCTTTGTTTGGTATAATGACAGTATCTTTTTTAATGTTTATCTAAATGTCACACCTTTCGGAGGTTAATTCCCTGCATTATGAATAACCCAAGAAGGGTGGCCACCATTATAACAGGACATATCGTAATGCTCGTTTTACACTATAGGTACATAGTTATGTCTATAATTACACAGTTGGGTTATGACTATGGACATTATGACATTTTTACATCCGTGCTATGTTCGAGATTTAATCAGTTTCAGGTGACCAACTTCATGAATTTATAAAAAATTCTGACAATTACCTACTTACCTTTTTTCTATAAAAATCAAAATTGTTATACACGTTAGGTGTTTATAGCGTGCTGATATATAAAGGGTACTAGGGAAATCAGCGGGTGCTTCAACGTTTTCTGTTATTTATCCTTCGGTGGCCAAAAATAGCGTACCTGAAAAATCACCATACGAAAGATGCGCACAGAAAAAAACGCACAGTTATACAAGGTGATCAATCTCAAGTGTACTGTAGTGGTATGACAAAAATCCCTATTTGTTAATATTGTTGTGTTTTGCAGTTGGCTGCTTTGGATTTTTAGTGTGGTTTTAGCCGTTTTAGTGTGTCAGTTTATGTCATATTATACCTTCGTTTTTCACGTATGTATTTTCTTGAGTTATTTACAAACTGTCTATATCAAGACAAATTATATATTCTGAATTTCAAATTGTGATATCGAATTTAATCGTCATGCCCTTTTCAATCGAACACGACACATTCATTGTTGTGGCTCATTTTCGTAGCGGCTTCCAAGATGGTAATGGGCAATGGCATTATTCATACAAACATAATTTTACATAAATAATTTTTAGATGTATCCTATGGAAGTGTCCACACTGCAGTAAAGAAGAATTTACATTTGTACCCGTACAAGGTGTCGGTATTACAACAGTTGCGAGAGAGAGAGCTTAGAGTAAACTACTGTCAATGGTTCAACAATACGATGAACAATGATTTACTGGATGTATCTTTTTGTTCTGATGAAGCTTGGTTTCATCTGTCCGGTTACATAAATAGCCAAAATTATCGTACGTGGTCTGCAGAAAATCCACATATATTTCGAGAAACTACCTTACACCCTGTCAAGGTCGGTGTCTGGATAGCAATGTCGCGAAAACGAATATTTGGACCAGTATTTTTCGATGGCACAATTACTGCGGCAAGATACAGGGAAATACTTTAAGAACCATTTATTAATAATTTGGATGATCGTGAATTACGAAACTGGTATTTCCAGCATGACTCCGCTACCCCCCATTACTGCACAGGCTACAATTAATTATTTACGAAACTTCTTTGAAGATAGAATCAGTAGTGTAAATCGTTGGCCACCGAATTCACCAGACTTGACACCGTTAGACTTTTTTGTTTTGGGTTATTTAAAAAACGAAGTGTTCAGCAGAAGATTGCATACTCTTCAAGAATTGCGATTGGAGTTCATAATATTGGTGCCGAAATGTTACAAAATGTATATGCGAATATGCAACGTAGGCTGAACTTATGTTTACTTTTTAATGGCGGTCATTTTGAACATGTACTGTAAAGCAAAGTGTGATAACTAATGTGTACCTAAGGAGTTAAAAAAAATTTGTAAAAGATATTGTCATTCCATAAACATGTACATACTGTAAATTTTATTTAATTATAATGAAATTATAACATTTAAATACTTAAGATTCATTATTTTGTAATGATTTAATCCAATCATTAAATAATATTTTATTTATTTTGTTGTATTTTATAGGGATGCAGTCTAATCAAATACAAAATAGTCATTATTTTTGAATTAAGATAATATTTTATAATATGTATAAGTTAATGATCTTCATACAAATTTGGAACTGATCGTAGTTTTTACTCGAACCGTGCTCTAGAGTAGCTAGAGCAATACAGCTTCTTACCAACCTATCAGTGGTACCAACTTAAATAATTTGATCACTTGAGATTGATCACTCTGTAGATGCGCACAAGAAAATTCCGCGCACCGAAATTTCCGCACGAATATGCACGCCATTGCACATTCTCACGCGCCTTATCTCTTCCGTCCCAAAATATGCACTCAGCAATCAACATGTCAAGAAAAAGACAGTCTGTGTCTGTCTGCTGATAAGCTAACACCGTACTTTTCTACTGCACCAAACTTGATCTGTTCTAATTACATTTACTGTAGTTTAGTGTTAGTGTAACAGTTTTATTATTTATTAATAATAACATATTATAATTAATGTTCACTACTTATGGAAATGAAATGGCATGAAATACAACTTCAGTAAAAGCTTGTAAGTAACTAAAACTAATCATATTTAAATAATTTTACTACTGTATGTTGTAGGTAGGTACATTTAAAAAAGTGCTAGTTATTTTATTTCGTATTATTGATTTGAAAACTTGGTTTACGAAATTGTCGAACTAAAAAAGTTTGTTCTAGTTACAGGCATAATTAATAAAATCAACAAGCTATACTCTTATATTAATTTATTTTATACCTTTTTTTGTGTTTTTAAAGTTGAAAACTGTTGCTATCCACCCCATTTTATGGTAATTATTATTTTTTTAGATCCATGTAGACACACTCAAATTTTAGGATTCTCCTTAATCCATAACTTTTTAGAACTAATAGCTTTTGTTTATTTCAGATGATTTTAATTAATGTTACCTTAATACCATGGACGACCCAGCCAAGAAAAAAAGGAAGTCCGGTCATGACTACAGGAAAGAAAAAGAGACTGGTAAAAGAAAAGAGGCTGCATCAACGTGTTCTAAAATAACAACATTTTTACTGCCAGTGCAGCAACAGATGACGGAAGATTCTTCCGTGGAGATTCCATCAACAAGCCATACCGAAGAAAATGCATTGGTATTGCCAACAAAAAAACGCTTTGAGGCACAGGTCAGTGATGAGGCTAAAATAAACATTAAAAATGTGGAAAGCCATTCCAATATAGCACAACTTGTAGTTGTCGATCCTCCCATCGATGAAGACGATGAAAAAATACTAGATATTTTTAAGAAGCCTGCTTCTACTAATATCGATCTTTTCACTTCTTTTCATCCCAAACAACCAGTTCAAGATAAAAACTCCACACCCTTGCCTTATGACGGTCAAATTTATTATTCTAATTCAAGTGTTTGTGGACAAACTTTTAAAAGGAACTGGCTTTCATACAACTTAAAAATAAGAAACTGTATTGCAGTGTCTGCTTAGCTTACTCAGATGGATCATCAGTGTTTTGTTCTGGTTTCGACCGATACAGACACCTCACACAGTCTGTTGGAGAACATGAAAACTAGAAGTCACGCTTGGGATCGGTAAAATCTTTTTTAGCCTTTAATAAAAAAAGGTCAATAGATTTCTTGCTCTTCGAACAACAATTACCTAAAAGGAACAGAGAAATAGCCCAAAAGAGAAAAGTTGTGCATGATGTAATTGATGTGATAAAATTGATTGGTAGGCAGGGAGTTGCACTCAGAAGCAAAAAACATGAAGCAGGTCACAGCCTGAATAACCCATCTTTAAACCATGGTAACTTTTTGGAGATATTTCTTTTGCTTACCAATTATAACGTCACCCTTGAAAATCACGTCAAAAATGTAATAGACTCTAGCAACAGTGCTTTAAAAAAAAGAAAAAGTAAGCAAAGTGGAAGGTTGGAAGGGGAAGTCAAGTTACATTTTTAAGCAAAACCACAGTTTCAAAAATAATTACAATTATCAAAGAAATAATAACTGCTACATTTGTACAGGAAATCAAACAAGCTGTAAGTTTTCTGTCATGATGGATACTACAGTGGACGTATCAGGTTATGACCAATGTGCAATCGTTTTGAGATATGTGTTTGAAAAAGAAGTAACGGAGAAGTTGTTGGAACTTAAGACAGTGCAATCTACAACAGGTGAAAGTCTTCAAACATTACTCTCTCCCTCTCTCTCTCTCTTGCAGGACAACGGACTAGATGTTAAAAACTGTATTGCCGACGCTTTTGATGGCCCATCGAATATGAATGGGGAGTATAACAGAGTTTCAGCTAAATTGAAATCATTGGTACCCAACCACATACATACATGGTGTTATGCACACGTTCTTAATCTACTGATGTCTGATGTTGCATAATGCTTAGCTCAAACAATATCGTTTTTTGGGCTTTTGCAAGAAACTCAAGTTTTTGTTAGAGTCGTGTAAAAGACTAAATGTTTACATGGAACAAAATTCAAATATCCGACTGACTGCAATAGGAGCTACTAGGTGGAGAGAGAGAAAGAACACTTGAAAGAAACAGGAACGAGTTTCGTGACGTCATCAAAGCTGCCAATAAATTTGTAACATACATGACCACATCTATTGATAACAAAATAATCCAAGATCCTGCTATTGACGCTGACAAACTGTGCATTGCAGCAGAACTCCCCAAAAAAAGAGTACGAGTTACAAAAAGAGTTCATGGCCAGTATTCAGAGGAGGCTCTAGTGAACTCAAGTGAAGAAGAAAAGTTCAGAATTCGAGTTTTTAAAGTTGTCATGGATACATTAAACCAGACTATGAACAGATGGTTTTTCAACCAACAAGACTTGTATTTAGATTTAGCATGTTTAGACCCGAGAAGATTTTCTGAGCTAAAGAAAAACGGTCTGCCAGCTAATGCTCTAGACAAAGTGTGTTCGCTTGTGTAAGAAGTTGACAAAGAGAAACAAGAGAAGACTTATTGTCACTAGTTGATGTTTGTCCGGAATTAAAGTTTACCATTAAAGAAAGATTTGAACAACTTGACCAAGAACAGCAACAGTCTCATCCTGATGAAGCAAGTGATGATTCTCAATCTGAACACTGTGATTCTGATGAAGATGACATAAGTGCCTGTGTAAAAGGAAAAGAATGTAAAGAGTGCATTAAGTGTGTGTATAGCATTGTTTGTGGCTACAATATGTACTCAGTTTCTTATCCTTAACACAAGTTAGCTGTGAGAGAGCTTTTTCTACCTTGAAGTTCATTAAAACTAGATTGAGATCCACACTCAGCCAGCCAAATCTGGAGGCCCTCCTTCTAACGCAGATCGAAAGAGAAAATGTTGCATTATTAGATAATGATGTGGTCATTAGCAAGCAATTTTGGGCTAAGTTTATTTTAAATTGCTTCGGATTTTATTGTTTGCCAAATATACTATTATGTATTTTTAGTAAATAAACCTAATTGTTTTAAAATTTTTTTCAATTTTATTATGTATTCAACCATTATTACTGTATGAAAGTAGAAATTAAAGAAAACATACAGTATATTTTATTTGCCTTTTTCAGGTTACATTTCAAAATAATTACAGTAGATTAAAATGAAAAATCTCTTTTCCTCCAGTTTTACAACCTATAAAGATATATTAAAATTTTAAACAAAGAGAAATTGTTTATTAGTAGGGATATTTTGGTTTTACTATAACAGTCCAAGTTTAGTTATCTAATAACCAGTAAATAATTGTATAAGTTAAATATTTTACAGAAACATAATATTAATGCCATTAATTAACTTGTGATCTTGTACAATATTAGCCTAAAAATAGTGTTAAAACGGCGATTTAAAAGAACAAAAAATCAAAAATTTCATTCCATATTCCAATATACCCCCCCAACCCCCCGGTATGCCCACTCCTTAAGTTAACGTTCGCGCCCTTTTGAAGAACCCAGTTCGCCCCTGCGTGAAGTAATTAACGTCACAGTTTATGAATCGGGGCGATGTCATTATAGGACTGATGTGTTTCCAAAACTTGCTAAATCTCCAGAATGGAAATAATTAGCATAACATCATTGTTTAAGCAGAAAATGCGAAGTTATTAACGACCGATGAACCAATAATTTTAATTGCCGTACCGCCCTTACAGGTGGCAGTTTTTTTACGATCGAAATGTTCATTATTGCACTAATTGTTAAAGGGACTTTATAATATTGGGTGAAAAGACCTGGTAAAAGGTTAGCTAAGTAAATAAAACGAGTATTCGGTGTCGGTTCTTACCTTAATCCGTAATTACATGTTGAGGGTATCGTAAATGTAAACTTTGGCATCCTTCGGATTAAGTCATTAGTAGGTAAGTACCTACTCGTTTATTACTTATACTTAAATGATAATCGTCCTTAAAATAATATAAATATCTACCCTTCTTCTTGTTGCTGAAACTTGAGAGATCATCGTTGTGGTGTAAAACTAAAATTTTAGTGAGCTACTTGAAGTTTTTCTAACATTGAAACGGTGAGTACATATAATTATGTTTTTATTGCAAATAAGATTTATTTAAAAATAAATTATTACAATTAAAACTGAGACCTCACTAAGTATAAGTTAATACGAACTCTGACTATTGTTATCATTATCAATGCAGCGTCTTTTATAACAATCATTAATTTACTTAAGATAACTAACATCTCTATTGATAAATTACAATAATAACTAATATGAAAGTTTCCATGTGATAATATTTGATGAAGTAATTAATATTTGATGTTTGACTATTGTTTACAGAATGATATGTTATACTAGCTATTTATATAATGATATATATTATGCAAAAATACGGAGAATATAACTCCTTTCCCCTTAAGACAGAATGTCCTCATTCTGCGAAGTTATCTGTTTTAAAGGAATCACTACTTTATCCTGTCTTTGTTTCCTAATTGTATTACGTATTTTATTTCTAGATACATAGATCAAAATACAAAACATGACTAATAAAAGAATTACAATAGTAGATATAGATAAATGTATAACATGCACTAAAGGATGAATGTTTAAATCAGTATTTAACATTTCAGCTTCTTCTTTTAAGGTTTTCAAGTTTTCTAAATGTTTTGGTTCTAGTTTTACAGTCAAGTCGACTTTATAATTATTAATTTCTATAGGATTCTTGTAGGTAAGTAAAATTAACAAATGTGTTTTCAAAAGTTTGATCATCTATTGTTAATTTGCAACTGCTTCCGGGTGATACAAAAGCATTAAAAATTACTTCAAAGTTATTAATTTCGTTGTGACATTCTTCAAATATTTTTAAATCTTGTTTAACTGATACTAAAATTTTTCCGTTGTGTAATTGAGCATATAACTTATAATTGTTATTGACTACGGCGTATATACAATCTTTGTTATAAGTTATGGAACACTTACTCGTTTCTGTTCTTTCAAAACACACAATTTGTTTTTCTATAACTCTACACTTTTCATTAGTCCATAGCTCTTTTCTTACACCTTGAAGATGATATTGGAACGGCGGTATTAGCACCTTGTTTTGCTGATCAGGTATCGGGTAAATTCTTTTGTATTGAAATTTTGAAGGATTGAGGGTGGGTATATACAATATACATGTAATTGAATCTTCTGTAATATCCTACAAGTCCAAAGAAAGAAAGCTCTTATTTCTTTTACTGTTTTCGAAAGTGGGTATTCTTCTAAAGCTTTAATTTTCGCAGGGTTAGGTTTTATACCTTGTGGTGTAATTACGTGTCCTAGGAAGGCTACCTCTTTACACAAAAATTCCGACTTAGCTAGTTGAACTTTTAAATTATATTCTCTTAATTTTTCAAATATCTGTCTAATGTGTACTGAGTGTTCATGAAGTGAGTTTGAGAAGATTACAATATCGTCCATGTATACAAAAGAGAATGTATAAAGGTATGGGCTTAAAATATTGCCCATTACTCTTTGGAACGTACTCGGGGCGTTTTTAAGTCCGAACGGCATTCTAACGTATTCGAAATGACCATTGTTTACCGAGAAAGCAGTTTTTTCGATAGAATCATGATCCATTTCTATCTGATGGAACCCTTGGTCAAGATCTAAGGTAGAAAAGTAGATGCATTTTCCTTGATTGTCCAATATTTCGTCAATTCTTGGGAATGGATATTTGTCTTCAACCGTTTTTTCATTTAGTTTCCTATAGTCTACAACAAGTCGCCATTTCTCTTTCCGCTCGCATCTGGTTTTTTGGTACAATCCAAACTGGTGAACTATAAGGTGAAATGGTTGGTCTAATGATTTTGTTATCAAGCAGTTTTTGAATTTAATTTTGGATTTCATGTTTCAATTGATGTGGGTAACGGAATGATTTACAATAAGCTGGTTCGTTATCATTTATTCTGACGTTGTGTTTTACAGCGTTGGTAAAAGTTAAGTCACAATTTTCGTTGTAAACGGCGTCTTTATATTTCTTGCACAAAGAAATAATTTCTGTTTTTTCTTCTAGATTAAAATGACTAGTTCGAATGACATTTGGAATATCAATCTTAAAATTTTGAATTTTTGTATTTACTAAATCAAGATTGGCAATAGGCTCTACCTCGTATTGTTGTTGAAAATTTATTTCTACTTCACGTTCTTCTTCAAAAGGAATAAGTGTAAATGTCATTTTCTGCAACGGCAATTGATTCTAAAATAATGTAATTGTCTATTTAATTTCTGGGATAATAACTTGTCCTCGATCGACATTTACGGGAATTCTATTACTGTTTTTAACAATTTGTTTTACTGGTTTAAAATTCTTCGGGTTTAGTTCCATAAAAAAACGGTATTTTAGAATTACCTATCTCTAATGTTTGATTATTATAATTAATCGTAGCTTAAAGTTTTTGGAAATCTTCACTTCCTATTAATGCGTCAAATCTATCATGTCATTGTATTATATGAAAATTAGTTTTATTATCAAGTCCAAATTCTTTTAAAATAGGATATGATACATTCTGATTATCGGTTATCGTATTATTTAAACTTTTAACAGTAAATGGTTTTAAAAAAAATAATTTTTAAAATGTTCATAGGCGGGACCCGGATTTATTATTGAATTAGAAGCTCCGCTATCTATTAAAATCTTTAATTTTAAACTAGGAATCGTTATGAATGGTAGTTTTGGTTTGCTTGTTAGCGAATTTAAATCTAAATTTGTGGTTCCGAGGCAGGTATTCGAAAATTTTCAGTGGATTCAAATAGGGTTTCAGGAAAGTTTTCAGTAAATTAAAAAGTTTCAGGGTTCTGGTAATCTTCTTGATTATCTTCGTTGTTTTCCACTCTCCCTTCTCTCGCTCCCCCGCTCTCCCGCTCTCCGCCAGTCCGCCGCTCCCCCTCTCCCCTTCTCTACCTCCCCCCTCTGCTCCTCTGCACCTCCGCCCCTCTGCACCTCTGCCCCCTCTCCCCCTCCCACTCCCCTTCTCACACTCTCTCCCCTCCCCTCTCACTTCCCCCTCCCCCTACCTTACACCCCATCTCCCTCTCTCCCTCTCTCCCTCTCACCCTCTCTCTCCCTCTCCCTCTCCCTCTCCCTCTCCCTCTCCCTCTCCCTCTCCTCTCCCTCTCCCTCTCCTTCTCCCTCTCCCTCTCCCTCTCTCCCTCTCTCCTTCTCTCCGCGAGCGCGCGTGCGCACGTTGGATTTTTAGTAATATTTGATTTGTCTAACTGTGTCGTTTGCTGCTGAGTTATACTTTCTAGATTGTGCTGTTACAGCCTTCCAGTCACAATCGTTCTGCGGTATTGTAAATAATCCATAAATAATTATAAAGATTGTCACCTGTTACAAGCTCTACATTCAACAAAGAATATGTTAACTCCCATTTTGACTGGAAGACACCAAATTCACGATTAATTTTACTTTCTTGCGACATTCTGTTATACGTATTTTATAAACATAAACTCTCTCAATACAAGACTGAAGCGGTTGTACAAAATTTTATTACAAATTTTGTATAATATACAGTCTATCATTCAATCCAACTTTAATAGTTATCCTGTGAGTATTTGTCAAAATAAAAGATTTTGATGGAAACAGTTCAAATTAACTTTCCGAAAAAGACATATTTTTTTTTATTCCACTATAAATCTACTACAATACCAACAAGTTGCGCTTCCTCGTTTTAGAGGGGTGTGTGAGAAATAGCTTTACTAAAAAAAATTTTAAGTAAACTCGGAAAATTGAAAAACAGTTCGGATTCGGTACATCTTTGAATGGTGTATTGAAAATCAAAAGAACAAAACGACCGTTGTTCTCTATAAATTCGCATTTCTCCGTTAATTTTTGATACTTTATTTACTTGCATTTTCCAGAAAACCAGAATTTTTCTAAAAAACTAGGATAACAAATAACGAAACTGAAGAATCATTTGCCTGACGGTCGGACGCATGCAAACTCATCTCTTTTTCGAACCTAAAAGGTATATCATTTACAGATTAAATGAAGTTAGAGCTATAAATACCATCAATGATTTATTTTGTTTCTGATTAAACCAAAATTGGATGAGGAATAATGCAGATAACCAATCTACCAACATTACAACTCTTGAATAACAAATATATCCCGGAGTCGATAATACGCCAATTTAGTCTAAAAGATATTTTACGGACGAATTCATTACGTTTGTCTACCTTCCTAAGCTAACTCCCTATAGTTGTTTAGAATAACAGAAATTTCATTCTTGCATATCTGCCGCTCAACCGAAGTGTAACAATTGCGGGAGAAAACTTCAAACCTACTTCTTTCGATTTCAGATATATTATTAATCTCCCTGCTAATCCAAAACCCCATCTTTAATCCCCCGAATCCGACAACAAAGACACAACACTCACACAAACCACAGACACTAACACAATCATACAATTTTTACATATTCCGACACACGCCTTCTCAGTATCCCTAAACCTGCGAACCCTGAGCAACCCTATGATATTGACTAGATCTCCCCCACTCCTTTCTCCAACGCCGTACGTACAGTTAACACCAATAGTGTACTTTGGAAGTACTTTTTCGTACACAACATGCATATGCTTTCTGATATGCCAAGTGAACTTCGATAATTACCAATGCTTCCTTAGACCAACACGCTAAACGACACCGACGTATCGCTCTACTAGTCAGAAATGACTTTTCGTCCACCTGATTTCAATTACTTCCACATCTACAACATCTTGAATGCGTTGCTGTGGCAGTATACTTGTATACTCCAATTATATTCTTTTTCTGCTATAACTCTCTCGGCCTGGATAACCTTTTTGAAAAATATTTTAGAGTAGGTGTCTAGGCTTCTCAGTACAGTTAAACCATAATGCCCGCCACACACAATTCAGGGACCCAACGATTAATAGCTACTGGATTAACCTCTCGTTAGTTTTATTTCATTCTCCTAAGAACCAGGAACACCGAACCCCGATTTTTGATCACTTCTATACCTGATCACGTCATTTATTCAGAACGTATAGCTCACTGTTTCGATCATTAATGGATATCCTATTATCTAACTCTGCTGTTCAAAGCTTTGTCCTGTCCAGCACCTCTAGCACCTGGTTCCAATGTTCCAAGATGTTGAGAGAACCATATATACCATCAATTTACGCGATTCATTGGTCCAACTCTCAAGGCAGAATATAACCCCTTCGGCACCTTAATCAAGTGGCAAATCAATAGGTATCAATGGGCTCTAAACGTCCAGAAATACATAGCAGCTTCAAAATCTTGAAGCAACAAATAACGAAATCTTATGACCAGTAGGCGTAACAATAGAGAAGTTTTTTGCACCTACACAAAATAAGGGATCAAAACAAAACAAAGGAGTAGGAGCGAAACCTACAAAGAGCCAGGAAATATTCATTCCCAATTTTTTTGGTTAAAATTGTGCAGTCAAATTTGTTAAATATTGAATTAAATTATTTGCATTTATAGCTTTAAATTAACGTCATATTCATAACAATAAAACGAGGTGGAGTACCAGTATGGGTTAAACGTATTTTGGAATCAACGTGTTTAACTCTACAAGAATTTTGTACTGATAAACACATTGAAATGTGTCCAATTTCACAGAAGTGGAATAACTGTGACCAAACCACGATTTTAAATTGTTGTCTATCACCTACAGGTAATTTCAGAATTTTTTAGAACATATATATCAGATATTGCAATTTGTATTAAATGAGGTGTTTTCATGGTTTCATATGGGGATTTTATTGCAAATAGTCTGTTTTCACCCTAAGGAAACACCAAATCTAAAAGATCTCCATTTCATGTGATTTATCGAAAGTATTCGATTGTGTTTATATTAAAATGCTGTGTGTATACGCGTGCATGCGTGCCTGTCTGAGTGCGTGCGTACGTGTGTGGTGTGTGTGTGTGTGTGTGTATGTGTGTGTATGTGTGTGTGTGTGTGTGTGTGTGTGTGTGTGTGTGTGTGGTGTGCGTGTGCGTGTGCGTGTGCGTGTGCGTGTGCGTGTGCGTGTGCGTGTGCGTGTGCGTGTTAGGTATAGCAATTTGTATTATAGAAGGTGTTTTGATTGTTTCATATTGGGATATTAATGCAAATAGTCTTCACTCTAAGGAAACACAAAATTGGATTCCTTAAATGATGTAATCACTTGTTTTAATAATCCTATCGAGTAACAGACCGATGTGCTTATAACAATCAATCAACATGGGTTTAGGTCGCAAAGATCTCCAGTTGATGCGATTTTGCGTTAATATTAAAATCCTGTTTGTGCGTGTCTGCCTGCGTGTGTGTGGTGTGTGTGCGCATGTGTGCGTGCTTGCGTGCGTGCATGTGTGTGATGTGTGTGGTGTGTGGTGTGTGTGTGTGTGTGTGTGTGTGTGGTGTGAGTGGTGTGTGTGTGGGAGGGGGTGTCTGCTTACGTGCGTGCGAGTAAGTGCGTGCGTGCGTTCACGCGTATGCGTTAGTTCGCATATGCATACGTGCGTGGATGCCTGGATGCGTACATACGTGCATCTACTACTTTACGTTAAATTATGTGATACTACACCATTACAACACTACAACAAAAACATATACGTAAAATTTAATTATATAGAAAGCATTAAAAGTTTCCTTATTTCCAAAGAAAGTTCTTAAAAGTGTTTCAGAATTGTTTTTAGATGTTTCTGAATTCTTACAACCATGAAATAGAACACCTCATTTATCTGTGATATCTTTGTGTATGTAAAATATGTCTCTATTATTCTTGTACCTGTTGTTGATGCATCCTATCAATTAAATTGTTTTCCCGCAAACATTCTCTATTGCAGAATTGAAGACACATGTGCAAAAAGGGGGTAGCTCTATAAATTTGCGTTCTATCGGTTGGTACAAAAACCAGACAGCTCTGTTAACCCGTAACGAAAATATAGTGAATATATAGATGCCTCCTTATTGGATTCGGTGCATAAAGGGGACAGTCCGGAGCTGCCTCGTTTTTGCACGAAATGAATAGTTCATATTTCGGTGTAGGTAAATTTTTCGAATTCAAATAGTTGTTCGAAAATCAATTGTTCGAAAATCAATTATTCGAAAAATATATACGTTTAAACTAGCGAGGGCAAGGAGAATAGTTTAGTTTTATTTTTCATTTATAAAACAAAAATATATGATAATTTATTCACAAATTCTAAAAATAATTTCTGTCAGTGTATATATAGAAAATCCAATCTACTGGCTTGAAACATCAATACGACAACGATGCAGAATTTTCTTTACAAGTAAGGATGCTAAATGCACTAGCGTTTGTTCCAGTAGAATCTGTAGAAAATGCATTCAACCAATTATACGATACAGGTCTTATTCCAGAAGCTCAGCCGGTCGTAGACTATTTCGAAGATACACGTATAGGCCGTCCTGATAGAAGAAATAGGCGAAGAACTCCTACATTTCCTCATATTATATGGTTCTGTTTCGATAGCGCTGTGGCAGGGTTACCTAAAACTAATAACTCTGTACATGGTTGGTACAGAAATTTTGAAAGCCAGATATTAGCTAGCCATCCAAGTATATGGAAATTTGTTGACGCCATCAAAAGGGAACATTCCCTAAGTGAGTTAAAAAACACTATTATAGATTATATTAGAGAAATAGCACATAATTTAAGTTACTAATTAAATTTAATCTTAAAAAAAACAAACAGAAAAAAACAAAAAAAGAAGTAAACAATCTACAAACTTAAGATCTTTGGAACGAATATTTTTGTTCGAACAATTGACTTTTGAACAATTGAGTTTCGAATAATTGCTGTTTTGAACAATTGATTTTCGGACAACTGATTTCGAACAATTGAATTCGAACAATTTACCTATATCCCTCATATTTCAGTCGCTTCGATGCAACACTTGCAAATGTTAAAGACGTCGTTGTGATTTTTAGAAGGCTGTTAACCGCCTTCAGTTCACGTTGCTATTCCGTGCATGTTGCGACATTTAGAGAGTTTGGCGAATAATATAGTTTTTGTAAAATTTCATTGTAGCTGCATAATATAAAATAACTTGTTTGTATGACTCAGTTAATATGTATTTCCTACACTACATTATAAATTTCACCCCGAAGTCATGCTATTAATTTGACGTGCAACAAAGGCTTTAGTAAAAATATTAACAAGGTTGTATGAAACAGTGTACGCTATGTTTTTGACTGGATCTGTTCTAACTGTTTCTGGATCTCGGTCATCCATGGTATGTAAACGGAGTTGTATGTTACACGTTTTCGGTAAAAGCTCTTGAGCGGTGGAGACTTACTGTTAACAGAATAATAGAGTAAATACTCCAACAAATTATTTCAAGGGGAGAAAGTGGTTGTAATTAAAAAACCACACATAACGATAGCAGCTACTTTGATACGCTCTAATTTATTTTTCTCGCCGTCAGAAGAGCTGTGTAAAAAAAAACAATAAGGCATAAGGATAGCAGCCATTCCTCCTTATGTTTACTTTTTTTGACAAAGAGACAAATAAATCTGACTTTGGCGAAACCTGCCAGAGAATCGGTGCTTTAATTATGCATTATTATTCTTTGACACGACCATTCATCATTCTTACATGATAGAGATGCAAATACATCTGGGGTCATCTAAATGTACTACGGAATAGCTACTATCATTACCCTTCTGTTTCTACTAAATGACCTATTATCTTTCCTATTCATAAATATGAATTGGTCTAAACATACTACACAATCGCTGCTGTTATAATAATTTCTTTGACAATCCTGAGGTTATGTAAACGTACTACGTGCCATCATTATGTGTTATTGTTTTTTGGACGCAACCCGTGTGACACCCCTTTTGATGGTGACGGAAATAAATCGCGAGTTTTACTCATATACTGCGGAATGACTGCTATCAGTGTGCTTTTTTTTACATAACCCGTCCGTTGCCCCTAAATGATTTTTTATGGACATATTTTTCGGTTTTGTCCATTTTGAAGGAGAGGGAAATAAAACCGTGGTTGTGAGAGCATACTACAGAATGACTGCTATCATTATGCATTTCTTTTGCCACCACCCATCAGTCACTTCCAATGATTTTTATTAATATTTCTCCCCATTTAACGGGGAGGCACATTGTCGCACCTAAATTATTTATCAGCATTATTCTTCATACTCAGGAAAATAAATATGGGTTATCTTAATCTACCACCGAATGACTGCTTTCATTATGTGCTATTGTTTTTTGGCACAACCCATCTGTCACCCCTAAATCACTTCTTACCATTCCTCCTCATTTTCGCCTTTTTTTGACGCAAGACTTTGTCTGAACATACTACAGAATCACTGCTATAATTATGCGGTATTTTTTTTGTGACAGCCCTTCTGCCACACCTAAATCATTTATTAGCATTATTCTTCATTCTCGCCGCTTTTGACGAGGAGGCAAGTAAATCTGAGGTTGTCTAAACGTACTACGTAATGGCTTCTGTCACTATATATTACTGTTTTTTTTACACACCCTTTCTGTTCCTCTAAATGACTTATTTTTATTTTTTTTTATTTTTGAGAAGGAGGGAACTAAATCTAAATTTTTCTAAACATACTACAGAGTCGCTGCTATAATTGTATGTTATTTTATTGACACCATATTTCTGCCAGACATAAGGATCTAATGTTGCTATTTTCCATTCTTACCCCTTTTGACGGGAGGCAAATCTGGGGTTATCCCAACATACTACAGAATATCTGCTGTCATTATGCACTATTGCTTTTTGACACAACTCTTCTATCACGATGAAATGATTTATCATTATTTCTCCTCATTTGCACCCTTTTTGACGAAGAGGTAAATAAATCTGAGGTTGTCTAAACGTAATTAGTAATCGCTGCTACTTTTCTACTATATTGTTTATTGGACACAATCGTTCTGTCACCTCTAAATAATTTTTTAATATTTTTCATACTCACCCCTTTTTCACGGGGTGCTAGTAAATCTGTATTTGTGTGAATATGCTGATGCGCTGGTATTATTATGCAAATTTTTTTAAATTTTTTGAGCCAACTCTTCTGTCACCTTGCAATGATTTTTATAAATCTGAACTTGTCTAAACGTACTACAGAATGGCTCATGTCTTATTATTATTTGTTTGTTGACACAACCATTTTACCATTCGTAAGTGATTTACTATAAGTTCTCTTGATTCTCACCCCTTTTGACGGGATAAAAGTAAATAAAAATAAATCTGGGTTATATTAACGTACTACAGAATTGCTGCTTCATTATACGTTTTGTCACTTTTTAACACATACCTTCTATCACCGTCAAATGATTTATTATCACTTTTCTTCATTCTCATAGAGTTGTAAATACATTTGGGTATGTATAAACGTACGACAGAACGGCTGGTACAATTACGCGTGATTGTTTTTGACACAACAATTCTATCACCCCTAAATGATTTACTACAAGTTCTCTTTATCCTGGCCCCTTCTGACGGGAACAAAGATAAATCTGTATTATCTGAACGTGCTACAAAATGACTGCTTTCATTATACGTTATGGTTTTTTTTCAACAGTTGCATCACCCCTAATTGGTTTACCAGCGGTTCTCTTCATTCTAACCCCCTTTAACAAGCAGGCAAATAAATTTGAGGTTGTCTAAAGTTACTAAAACATGGCAGTTATCATTTTAGCGTTATTGTGTTAATTGACACAAGCCTTGTGTCACCCCTAAATGATTTCTTGTTACTATTTTTACTTCTCACCCTTTTGAAAACATGAACAAATAAACCTGTGTTGTTCTAAACGTTCTACAGAATAGCTCCTAGCATTACACGTGATTGTATTGTTAACACAATCCTTCTGCCTGTCAAACCCAAATGATTTATTATCATTATTCTTCATTATCATCCCCTCTCGTGAAGGCAAACAAATTTGAGGTTGTTTAAACATACTACGGCCGAAAATGTCATCCTCATCTACGCCTTGGGCAAATGAAAAAGTGGTAGAATTCATAGAAGTTTACTTCGCTTATGAGTTAATGGACAGCTTTCTTGCACCGATTTATGATAAATCACATACAGTTACCATTAAAACAGAGGTAAGTTGAACAGAGATTAATTTTTACTTTTATTTACATTTAATGCGAGTAAAATTATGCTGCATATCTATGTCGTATTTCTCTAGCATTTTCTGTTGTTCTTATTGGTATTTGATCTAATGATCTTAATTGTTGATCGTCTAAAACATTCTCTATGTTCCCTTCTGGCATATACATACGCCGAGAGTGCGGACTCTTTTCCAAAAGATTGTGCAGTACAAGACATATGAGTGTTATAACAGATGCTTTGTCGAGTTGTAGCAGCATATTAGTTTTTAACACTCGAAACACCGACATCATCGTTCCAAATGCACATTCAATCACAACTGGAGCACGTGAAAGTCGACTATTGAATTTTCCTGAACCAGCTGCGGGTGTGCCAGGAAAAGGTTTCATGATTCTTTTAGACAATGCAAAAGATCCAACTGCTACAAAAACATAGGGGACAGGACGATGACGATGAGGTAAAGAAGTGTCTTCCGGAAAAATGGAATCTGGCCCATATATTTTCTTGTGAAGTATGCTATCATTAAAAACTCCACTGTCACTTATACGTCCATGTGTTGTAGTCACTAATGACTATCGCTACTAATATTACACTGAAATTGTGTTTATAGTTATAGAACTCTGATCCACTATTAATGGGTGCCAGTATTTTGATGTGTTTGCCATCTATAGCACCCAAACAATGTGGAAATTGCCATTTTGTTTCGAACCCTCTAGCGACTTCACGCCATTCCTGCTCACTTTGAGCCATCTGAAACTGAAAAAATAATATTAGTGTAATAGTAAACAATTTAAATTGACTTGTTATGTTTTAATTTTAGGCTATATAGCTTTCTAACGAAGACAACATTCAAGATACCATGGCGATTCTTCATCAACTTCCACAACAGTCAAACGACGGCGGGAATCAGAAATTTCGGAAGTACGAAGTCAAATGAAGACAGCCGTAAATGTCCTTAAAAATATTTCAGACCAACCGCGAACTGAAGTGAATGTGGTAGATTTATATTGTCAAGTACTGGCCAACAAAATCAAAAAACTTAATAAGCAACAAAGGGAGATTGTAATGCCCGATATATACGAACTTATTTACCAAAAGCGAAAGGACTCTTACTTCAATATTAGTAGCCCTACGTCTACACCGGGTTCCGTGCGTTACACACCTACGCCATCCCCTTTTTCTTAGATGTTGCCAAGCCCTGCATATCAAGTTATGTCTACCCCAAGTTCCGTGCGTTATACTTATGCATCTACACCATCCCCTTCTTCTCAGGTGTTGTCAAGCCCAGCATATCAAGCTACTGAGGATTATGGTTTTTATACAATTGTTCAACCACATTATTGCCAAGCAGAATATGCGACAGATCCATCTACCTCCTCCACATTTACACAAAAGGTGACAATTCTGTTTGATGATATTGTCTCACAGGCACTTGCGCTCTCTATGATACAAAAAGAATAAACGTATGTTTGATTATTAATTATGGTTTTGTTTTAACAATATTCAAAATATTACTTACCTTTACAAAAGAACGTAATGCCTCAGGTGGCGCTTTACATACTTCCGGCACGATCAATGATATAACTTGAGAAGAAGTCTTAAATAAGTAAGGAAGAGTTTTGAACGAATCTTCAGTTGCTATAAATCTTAGTTTCACAGCAAGGCGTACTTTGGCTGGTATGCGTTCTCTGAATACGGTATCTTGTTTTTTTTCTTGGTCCAATCAACTGTAGAATGTATTCGAAATCTATTGAAGACATACGACAAAAGTTATCAAAGTATCCTGAAGGCTTTTGAATCAAATTAGTTAACAATCGGTTTCCATCGTAACTGAAAAAGAAAATTTAGAGATAGATCTGTACTCAGTGGTTCCGTGTTTTACGGTGTGTCGTCATCCACCAATTTCTTTGGCGTGGCTGTTTCTTTTTTTTCAGTAACGAAAATAAATTATATGCACTCAGTACTGTAAAAGCGCTTAGAGCAATTTCAATTTCTATATCGGACATCTTCACATTGGCTCTGGCGGGACTGAATAATATAATAGCCAACGTGTGTACGCCTCACCAAATCAACCGACTAACGTTGGCACGAACATTGGGACTAACGTGTGAAGCTGGCCTAAAAGTTCTACAGAATCGCTGCTATCATTATGCGTTATTATGTTTGTCACCACCATTCTATCGCCCTTAAATGATTTTATGATCATTTCTCATCGTTCTCACCCCTTTTGAGGAAAAGGCAAACAACTGCGAGGTTATATAAACTTATAGAATCATTACGCGTTATTTTTTTTGTACACAATACTTCTCATTCCCTTTGTAACATTTTTTTAATATCTACTTGGTGGTCAAATAAATGTGAGGTACCAAAATTTAGTATAACTAGCTGTTAATATCCAAAATCAAACTCAGTTAATAGTCAATCTTCACTAGTTTGTAACAAGTAATACTGAACTATTGAGAAAGTGTGGCTAGAAATGTGTGGATAACTTCACGCAAATTATGTTTTCAAAGATGGCAGAGCACCAGAAGCAGCAAATAACTGAAGGTTTAATTTTTCAAGTCAGCTTCTATTGTGTGTTGCTTGAACAAATAAGCAAATGCGAGAAATTCATTAATCTGTTAATTTGAATCGTTAAAATAAAACCTTAAATGTAGCAATTCACCTGTATTCTAGAATATAGAAGACAATAGTACCTACACTTTGAACATCACCGACCATTAAAATATGTGTACTATTTAGAAGAATGTTATGTCTCACTTTAACCTAAATAGAATTAGTGAGAAAATGTTAAAAAAATAATTCCTAAATTTAAGGCAAAAGAACTAGTTCAGTAAAAAAAATTAACTCCTTCTTAATTTATTGTGACCTAATTTGACTATATTAGTAAAATTTTATTGCCTTTTCTGTCTACTACGCTTCTCTAAGTTTAAAAAATTGAAAATAATGTTTTAATGAACTGAAAAATATAATCAAATTGATAGGTAACTTCAATTTTAATATTTTATTACTTAAAGTTTGCATATAATTAAAAAAAAATATTTTCCTAAAATATTGTAAATGTATTTACAAATACTCGACATTGAATATGTCGATGTAAGAAGATTGCAAATTCTTGCTCTTATTGTGACAGCCCACACAGTTACGCATGCAGGGCATCATTTTGGTATAGAGTTGCGAATACCGGGTCTTTGTAGGAGGGGGCTTTATAAGTATTGCGAATTTCTGAAACCACCGAGTTAACTAAAACAATCTGGACATCTAAAAGAAGTCCAGGGTATTTGGATCAAGTGCAAACTTTATTTTATAAAAAAGTGACTGCAATCAAGTGCAACCGGCTTTGTGGTATTGAAGCCTGAAACCGTGCAAATTTCATTATAATTTTTTTTATAAACAGGAGGTAAGTGGCTTTAAATAATTATTTAAAAAAAATTAACAATATGAAAATATTTCATATTTGCGATTTTTACAAAATGAATCAATTAATTATATCAGATTAATTCAAAGCTGTTTAATATATTATAGAATATTTTTTTCGCTGCATTTCTGTTAAGCACAGGAAAATAATAAAAAGATGCGCTTGGCTTCGCGTTAAGTGTTTAGTAAATCTAATGTGCTTTTTAAGTAAAATTAATTTACAATTGCAATAATAATTAAGGCAAAAATTGGGGAAAAGAGAAATTTAAATATATGGAAAAATTCAATTAGTGTGCAGGCAACGAACCTGAACTTGGCCTTATTTATTATATAAGGAAATTGCAAGTTCAATGTTGTTGCTTGGTCTTTACTTTCACATAAACATTAAATAATTTTATGTGCTTATTATCTTAATACATTTTTCATAATATTCGTATTAAATTAATTAATTTGGTAAAAAAATTATTTATTGTAAAATTAAGATTTTTAGATCCTGAAAGTTTTAGGCTTATGGAATTTGTATGAAATACGCTTCCCAAAATATTACAGGTGACAAAAATTATTCGCATTACAAAACCGTTACTAATTTACATTTTACACGTTTAGCTTAAGAAGTACATTCGTAGCCAAGAAATCGCAACATTTGTATTATTTATTTATATTTAGCAACATCCTACGCAATTGACTGAACCCATTAAAATGAGTAACAAATTAAGATTATTTCTTATTATTTTTTATTGAATGACTAAATGAGGGATTTTTTTAAATAATGGTGATTGGAAAAGTATACACAAACATGATATAACGTTCGGGGTCGTTAACCAAATTTACATAATAATATTTTTTTCGCATTAAAGATAATTTATCGTAAACATCTTGAAATTTTAAATTGGCAAGTTCGTTTAACTTTGCCTAAGGCGAAATATTTCGGTATGTTAAATATCCAATATTTTTTTAATGACAGTGCTCTACCCCTGTTTTTAATGTGTCTGAATCGATTTAATCATATATATATATATATATATATATATAAGAAATTTAATTAAAAGTTTTTTCGGTCGATTGACTTTTACTCTCTTTTTTAAAAAAACCGCAACTTGAGAGGCATTTGCCGTGATTTTTTTAACTCAACCTGTTTATTTTCCACAAACATTTTGCAATAAAATTGTTGCAGATATGTTTGATTTAGTACCAGTAATTATTATCTATTATCATTAACATTTCTTCAAGATGTAAATTGTTGTTTTTATTAACATTTATAAAAATTCATTAGTTGCATTCAGGAAATTTCTCAGCAAAAAGTAATGGCTTTCGGTTGGCGTAAAGGAATTCACCCCCATACATTTTAATTATATTAATTGTTTTAGCTGCATTACTTTGAAATGCAGTTTTTTAGTTTCCCCAAAAATTATTGAATTGTCGCCAAAAAGGCACCTTTTTTGTAGCATAAGCTTTGTCGTTAACAAGGGAAGTACAACTAGTTAAAAATAGTTTAATTTGTAATTTTAGGGAATCGATCAATTGTTTATTCTTTAAAGCTCAAGCTTTCGTTGATTATCACTTTTATTAGGAAAGAACTAACCGCTAATGAATTTACAAAATTGTAATATATGATAGCAGATTTTATACGTACTATATATTTTCCAGTAGATTATAAATTGGAAAATTTTTCTAGATATTTTTCTTACATTTTCCGTCATAGACGTAACTTTTTTTGGGTAAAGTAAAATAATGAAAGAAGTAGTATCAGAAACATTTTCTGTTGCACTGTTAAGGTGTGTTGTTCACGCACCTTTTTTTCCCTTCTTTCAATACTTCACGTATACTCACATATGTTCGTAATTTGTTCATCTTCTATGTGTTAATACTAAAAAAAATTAATGAATATCAGGATTGAACACTTTCAATTTACTACATCATCTAATCGCTACTCATCACTTATAGTTGCTTAAATTTTAATCATATGGTATGTACGCTGCCAGTTTTACGACATATCTAGATGAAAATATTTAGAAACTGTGTGTATTGTGTATTGTGTGTATAATAACGTATCTAGATCCTTTATAGATATCTGTTTTTATCTGTATCTAGATACATTTTATGCAGTATCTCAACAATACCTTTTCTTTCCCCGATTTGTTTCAAGTTTTATTCCGGGCATAACCGAGGCATAGCTAACAATATGTTTACCCGAAAGGAATAAAGGGTTTGTTTATGTATACTATGTAGTTAGCGCATTGATCCTGTTAAAAGTACATTTCGTAAATATTCAGTGAATAGAATTGAGAACATAAGTTAACTTGTCCTTACTAAAAAAGCAGGTTACCTTTATAAATATTTGTACATACTACGTTCTATCTCTTTTTTTGCAATGAGCTATCCGCGTGGTATATATAATAAAAGACTAAAGGTGAATTCATCGATAGCAGATTCATTGTGTACAGCGTTTGAATTAGGTACAAATCGATATACGAAACTTAGCGTATCAACTGATTGGTTGTCTTTGTCTTAGCCGTCGCCTTATGAGTGTATAAAATAGTTCAACGTCTATAATCCAGTAGCGCGTTTTCAGATTCCCTTATAATTTTATAATTTCCTTTTAATTTAATTTACATCGGCATTAATATGCTGTCGTTTTATATCATACAGATATATATATATATATATATATATATATATATATATATATATATATATATATATATATATATATTTCGTGTTAAATACAGGGATCTCGGTTATTAGCAGAGATAGAGTTTCGGTTAAATGGACATAAATGATCTTCGATTTAATCATAGTTAATCAAAAATCGAAATTTACATTTACTTTGCGGTTATTGAAATACGGGGCAAAGTAACAGAATGGCTGATTTTAATTTTTGGCTCTAGAAGCGTTATTTACAATATATTTAAAAATCTGAAAATACATTATTAAGGCAACTTTTTGAGTATTTTTAGGTGACGTTTACAAAAAAAAATGTACAATTATTAGTTTGCTTGTTATCTACCTCCACTAACTAACTAATTTGTATTTTTATACCATTGCAAAGAGCTAAAAATTGTTGTTTCAAAAATGTATGCTTGTGTAATTAAAAATTTATAAATAACTTCAATATTTTAATTATTATTGAGAATAATGCGTTGACATATCGAATAAACCGTGTAAATTAAACAATATTTGCGATACAGTCGGTATATTGGAGGTGTGTTACAAGAGCAACAAAAATTTACAAAGAGCAAGTTAAATTATAATTGAAAAAATGTTTTAAATTAAGATTAACATCAAATGTTCTATTTGATTTACATTCTAAAAATTGAATTTAAATTTAGCACATTTATAACGTTATTGTTTAAACTAAAGAAAAGAATTTATGAACTAAAAACTATTAACAAATAAATTTAGATTTAAAAACTATTACTAATTACAACGAATTTTCAACTATGCATTACTATTTACACAACTAATAATTAAAACGAATTTTCAACTATTAAAACTATTTGCACACTCAATTCACAACAAATTGACGACCTTGGTTTTGAAAACACAGCAAGCACCTTTTCAGAACATGTTCTGAAGAACGTTGAAGATGACCACCTGGGACATCTGCAAGCAGTGATAATTCTTTCTCTTAACTGCTCAACGCTGTTAAAATGTTCTGAATAAACACGTAATCCCAAAAGTAAAAAAAGTAAAATTCTAGTAGAGCTAGATCCGGAGACCAAAATATAGGTCCATTTGTTGAAAATTTTCCCACTCGTTTTGCAAAAAGTGCAAATATCTTTCGGAATTTAAATGACCTTCATATATTCCGCACTAAGCATTCAAACTAAACCGAACTTGAGGTCTCACCTCCATAAATCGTCTTTGGTTTTCTGTTGGCCGATATCACTGAATATTTCTATTAAAAATACCTTTATTTGTGAAATTCAATTGGTCACTCCATAATATTTGTTTTAAAATTGTAGGATTATTTCCGTATTCTTTCAGCGTCTCCTTATTTTTACAAATGGTTTTCCAAACACTTGAATGAGATAGGTTTGTAATTTCTCCTATTTCTTTTGTCCATAACAATTGATTCTCTTCAACAGCAGTAATAACTTCTTGACAACAATGATGAGGGCGTACATTTTTAATTTTTGTAAATGACCCGTAAATTTTCAAATTACTTTCCAAGCACCTAAACGTCATAAGAGATGGTCGCCTTCTTTTCGAGTAGAAATCTCTGCTCTATGTACATTTCTATTGCACTTAAAATACAATTCTAGCATATCAACATTATTGTTATTATCAAAACGATGCCATTTTATTTGCTCTCAAATGAACGAGAAGAAAACAAATTTTCACCCGAATGACAGTTATCCAATTGTTGAGGCGATTTCACTTGTTTTACACTTCTAATTCGATATGTCAACACATTGTTCTTAATAAAATATTTATTTTTAAAGTTATTTATAAATTTTTATTTACACGTACATACATTTATGAATTTTTAACCCTTTACAATAGTGTAAAAATACAAAATAGTTCCCATAAGAAAAACAAAAGTTAGTGTAGATAACAGGCAAACTAATGACTGTAATTTTTTTCATAAACGTCACTTAAAAGTACTCGAAAAGTTGCATTCATAATGTATTTCCAGAATTTTAAATATTTTGTAAATAGCGCTTCTAGAGCCAAAAATTAGAATCGGCCATTTTGTTATTTTGTCCCGTATTTCAATGACGGAAAAGTAAATGTAAATTTTGATCTGTGATCTTAATTGTGATTAAATCTAAGATCATCTTTGTCCATTTAACCCATAGGTTCCCAACGGAGCAGTGCCGCCCCCTAGTGGGCGCTGGAGCCTTTCGTGGGGGCGGTAGCGGGTCCAAAGGAAAATGGGGGGGGTGTTATGACAGTCAAGGGGGCGGTCGCGGCGTACCCACATATTAAAAATTTAACCTTTAAGTATTGCGTCAACTTTACATACATAACTGCTCGCATGGCGCCTCCTAGGCACCAATGTGATTTATAGCTGTTTTGATTTTTTTTTACAAGCATACTTAAAAAGCACTACATTCAAAACAATAAATTGTTGTTTTGTAATCATGTCTAAGAAAAGTAAAACAATCTAAACATGTTTAAAAAGTTTGTTAACCATTAAAAATATATATTAGAACACAAATTATAAATGTATGGATAATATATTATGTATATAAATATACATAAGTACAGAAATAAGATATAAAATACGTAAAATTGTAAGAGTTGTACATAAAATTATACATAACATTCATTGCATATAAGTTTAGTGTGTTCTGTACAAATATTTTGGTTACAAATTGAACAAATTTGTTTTGAATGTCGATTTCACAATCTTGGGCATAAATAACAGCGTTTTCTGGTACCTGTAGCTACTTCTTTATATTGTACTATTGACAATATGTAAACACTCGCGAATTTATTTATTATTATATTTATTACGAGAAATTCTACCAATGTAACTGCTCGCAAGGCGCCTCTCAAGTGTGACAATGCGCACCGTTGTCTTTTTGTATTTATTAGTAAAAAACTTAACAATATATATTGGTCATGGCAGGTTTTCCATATTCATAAATATGTAATTGAGGAATACATAGATGGATAAATTGTTAAAAAAATGATTAAAAACGGTATAGAAGTTTAAAGATTGTCTGGGGCCTAATAGGCGCCATGCGAGCACTTAAAGTTTAAACTTAAAGGTTAATATAATAAAATACTTTGAAAATACATTCCTCTATTTTCATGAAAAAACATTTTATCTAGCCGTCTAAAATGTTTATATTATTATTATGCAAGTTGGTAAGCAAAGAAGTGATTTACGCAATCAAGCATGTTTCGACAAAAATACGGGAAGTTGAATAACCTGTTTGCAGAGCAAGTGCACCGGGGCACCACATACAAACAAAGGCATACAAGTTGTTACGTGCTCGAAATCAAATCTTTTAAAGGCAGGGATAGCTCTTCTAAGTGTTATTATTTTTGTGTGCTTCGTCAGTGATCCATACTCGTGCGTGAC
The DNA here is from genome assembly GCA_036346205.1 of Vesta saturnalis. Taxonomy (NCBI): domain Eukaryota; kingdom Metazoa; phylum Arthropoda; class Insecta; order Coleoptera; family Lampyridae; genus Vesta; species Vesta saturnalis. The sequence continues at coordinate 1,297,171 of JARFJB010000176.1, forward strand.
TGATAAAGTAAAGAAGTCATTATAACCATTAGTTTTATAACTTTCTATAAATCGGTTGAAAAGTTAATGTGTTGAAATCGTAACAAATTTTGTGAATTCCAAAATGTCTGAAACTAAGAAGAAATGTCGACAGTACAATATTGAGTATTTGAAATATGGATTGAAGCCTTCTAGGCTCCAAGAGCATTTGAATAAAATACATGCTGATAAAAAGGACAAAGATTTATCTTATTTTCAAGGACTTGAAAAGAATTATTTAAAACAGCCAACTATACCAAACCTTTTTGCAAGAAGATGGTGGACTACGAGCTTCATATAATATTTCATTATTAATCGCAAAAGCGAGAAAACCACACACAATTTGTGAGGAATTAATTATGCCGGCAGTCTAAGAGGTAATCAAAACTGTTCTTTATCATAAGACGCCATCAAATATCATAAAAAAAATTCCTTTGAGTAATAACACAGTGCAAAGAAGAATAGATGAAATGGCTAAAGGCGTTAAACTATCATTATGTGATTGCTTAAAAACTTCCAAATTTTCCATTCAACTCGATGAATCAACTTCACTTACGTCCGATTCATAAAAGAAGAAAAAAATTGTCAAGAGTTATTATTTGCAAAAAATTTGGAAACCGATACAAAGGGAGAATCCATATTTAATACCATGCACGTTTGTTTTCAAGATAAATATTTTATCAGTTGCTACAGATGGTGCTCCAGCAATGACGGGGCGTCATTAGGGTTTCATGGCGCATTTAAAACAAGTAGTACCAAATGTACTCGCTGTACTTTGTGTTATTCATCGCCAGCACTTGGTTGCAAAAATCTTAATAAACGCCTGCATAAGTCGCTCCATCGCGTTATTGGAGCAGTCAACAAGATAAGAAGCAATTCATTAAATGACAGATTATTTGGGCAACTTTGTAGTGAAAATCATGAAAACTATAATCGCTTGCTGATGCACACAGAAGTACGATGGTTCTCGAAAGGTGTTCGTCTGAATCGCTTTTTCAATCTATTTAACTCAGTACGGGACTTCCTTGAAAACAGAGACGATGAACTGCGCGGAAACTTGATTGCGTCCAAAAATGACATCGCTTATTTGACAGACCTTTTTAAAATATTTAATGACGTTAATTTACAATTGCAAGGCAATGAGTTGAATTTATAAAAACAAAAAACGTCATAGCTGCTTTTGTGGGAAAATTTCTTCTATTCAAACGAAATCTAGAAAGAGGTGAATACAGACACTTTCCGACATTATTAGCATTACTGGTAAAACAAGAAGATTAACTTACTTACTAACAACACCAGGACGCTCTTCATGCTGGTTTTACAGAGCGATTCTAGGATACTTTAAATATGAATACACCAAGCTGGGTTTTAGACCCTTTCGCAAATGCAGATACAGCAGAATCATCAACTTTAGAACAAGAACTCGTAGAACTCGCAACTAATGAAGAATTAAAAGTAAAATTCAGAAATGGATACCAAGAGTTCTGGCTCCAAAAATCAATATCAGCTCTCCACACTGGATTGTACAGAAATTTTTAATTGCGTTTCCTTCATGATATTTGGCTGAGCGTGGGTTCAGTGTAGTAGCTAATTTGCTGTCTAAGAAAAGGAATAGACTGCAGATCACTGAGCGTGGTGATTTGCGACTGATATTAACTAAATGTAAACCCGAGATTAACAAATTGTTAAAACTCCACCAGCCTCAACCCTCTCATTGATATTTATGTTTCTTATTGAATTTTGTTTTTCTATTATACTTTCTTTTTACTAACTTTGATTAGTTGTCTTGTCTTTGCCTTTGTGCAGTGCCCCAGTGCGGGGTGCTCCAGCTTTGTGTATTTGTATTGTTTTGCATTTGTTGGTTAAGTTTTTTTTTTATTCTAACACTTTGTATGGTCTTTGTCTGAATTAAATGTTTTTGTATTTTTAATGAATTAATAATCACGACCTTTTGCCACGACCACGAGGAGCGCGATTAGAGAGAGAAAATTAATTTGTAATTTGTGATTATTAATAGATAATAGACAGACATATAAAATTGATATAATTAACTTTTATGTAAAAGGGGGCGGTAGTCCATATAAGGTTGGGAACCTATGATTTAACCGAATCTCTACATCTGCTAATAACCGAGATCCAAAAAACATCCTGTATATATATATATATATATATATATATATATACTGACTTCCATAAAAATTGTAACACCTAGAATTTATTGAACGATTTTATAGAAATTTTTGTCACGACTCACAAAGGGCATGAATTCTTGAGGATACCTTTCATTGATATGCGATTTCACATTAATTAGTAACTTTAACTCAATGAAATTTATTGTTTCAATAAGTTCATCACTTATTAGTACAATAGTTTTAAAAATATACCCTCTCGTTCTTTGTGAGGCATATTACGTTATATCGTCGTTATAAGCTGCAGTGGATGGATAATGAAAAATGAATATGGAAACCGAATCGTACTGTGTGTGTATTGTTTGTAATGTAATGTCCAAAGTATTTTCAAAATACAATTTTAACGAAAAACAGAAAACAATATTTCGAAGTGAACCAACATCACCTTTAACAATTCTCACAAAACTATAACAATGTAAATGACAAACAGACTGTAGTACTAAATCGATTTTATTTGCGGATGGAATATGGAACGATAACGGTTTTTCAGGTTTAAATAACACACTTAAACTTACTAATAGGAATTCAACATGTAAAACTCACATTCAAGTAAAGAAAAAAACTTAAGATAACTCCAGCACTCTATAAACAGCGAATAAATGATGCTATTTTTCGTTATTATTGTTGCTGAGTTGTGCTCGAGGCCAGCTACGTTGTGCTGCACTTTTCTTTAAGAATTGTGCATTTTATGATCCAAATAATATTTTTCGAATTTAATTTAAAAAATAATTAGTATGTTAAATGTGCTACATCGTGTCGTACACATTTAATATTTTTTTGTACATTTTATGAACAGCTAAGAACAAAATGAGATTAAATTTTGTTTCTTGCTAGGATTTCATTGTTAGCCTTCCCCGGATGGCGGAACGCCATTATCAAATGGTTTAACAATATATCTATTTATCGTTCAGTGGCATGTTAAACTTTATTTAACATACATGCATGGTTGGATGTTAAGGCACTTTTTTCAACACACGCACTGAGTGCATAAACAAATAATTAAATATTACCCATTTCCCGTTTCAAATGATCGAGTTTATTTATTAATATTAATATTGAATACAGTGTTGAAATCATTTCACGATTCGAAGTAAAAATTATACGCATTTATTATTTGTTTTTGTAAATTAATGCGCCAATGAACGATAAACTAATGAACGCAACTCGAGTGGTAACAAACCTTAATATTTTTCGCATAAATTACAGTGCTCGCTTCGCTGTGCTCGCTCGCGCTGTAAACATATGCTCAAATATTTAGATTAAATTACCACTCTAGACATATTAATTACTGTAAATATCCACTTATTACTATCTATGCAAGTTACCTTTGTCTGGCCCTGTATGTAGTATTTATTTTTGAGATAAGTAAATATTCCAGTACAATTCAATTTTAAGTTAATGCATATAAATTGTTAGATAACTTAAATAATTAAATTATTAGTTACTAAAAAATGTATATGGTGGCGCGGTACAAATAAAATATTTACGTATACGTGACTACCACGCAGATCTTAAATCACAAAACGTGAGAAATAAGGTTGTTGCGACCAAAGAGGTGACGGGGTTTTTACTTTTTGTGTTTGAGAGGTGTTATATTATGTAAATACTTCATTCGCAACTGAAATCTACTAAAGAAATTTTCCTATTAAGAACATACTTTTCTTTTTTGAAGAAACAATACATAGGAACTTTGATAAGACAGTACGATGGTTGGTTTTTTCTTTTGCTCATAAAATGCAAGTTATAAGAACGTAGAATACTTCACACGCAATTAAGTATCATAATTTTTGTTGTAACGTAAACTGGATGGTTCTTTGAAAAATATTGTTCTATTCGTAAAATGCACAATTTCCAAAAAATAAATAAATCATAAATTTCCTGTTTGCCCTGTACCACATGTGGCACCTGTGCCTCTATTTAGGGAAATGCTGGGACTTCTCCTTCAGAACCTTCACTCCGTTTCCTACGATCCTCTCCTGACCGTACCCATCCTTAAGCAAGCCATACATACGTACTTGTAACCATGCTGGAATCTATGCTTAAGGCTGAAGGAGACTGAAAAGCAGCACCCCTCTCCCCTTAAGGAGTGAATTAAACACGTTGTCTTCTGTGAAAAATTGGCTACATAAATGTACGGCACAACATAGCACACATCGAGCACAATTATTTTCCTGACAATAAAAAAGGGCTCGGCTATCTTCTTTGAAAGTCAGTCTGTACTGTATAGCGTAGAACACCTCGAGCAGAACTCAGCTCAATAATGATTTTTTTGTTAACAAAGAAATGACTGGGCTAGGATTTTAAGATTTGTTTAGAAAATATTACTTTTGAAGATATAATAATTACACAATTAATACAAAACTAATAATAGAATGTCAAAATGAATACATATTCGGATTGTATTCCAATAATCAAGCTGAGTGTAAACGAGATCACAAACGCAAGGCGGATCACAAAAGTACTGTGATAATTTCATGATACGTATACACTGTTCCAACAATTTCTGGATCTAGGCCATCTATCAAAAATGACAGATTTGCTAGTGTAAATGTGACTAATACATGGTAAATCCGATTTTAAAAGTTTATCGGCATTATACATACATTTTAGGTTATAATTTTTGTCTTTTGTAACATTGCACTGGTGCCCATTTGCAATTTTGTAGCGTAATATGTTTGGTACTCATAAAGACCAAAGCCGCCGTTCGAGAGTGATTATTCTGATTACTTTTTATTCTGCGCTTTTACACAAAACGTTTAACATGCAACACGGTTTAAAATTTGACACGCATCAAAATTTTTTAAAAACGCAATTGCGCAGTTGGACAACTTGAAAAATTCATAAACACAGAAATCCAGAAACAGTTAGAATTGATTATATAATAATATTGTTAGGTTTATCACACCATCTTCAAACCAGGAATTTAAAACAAACACTTGTTCATATTGCTTAGACACGAGTGAATTGTACACACCAAATCGAACAAAAACGAACAACCAAAGCAAAAGATGGGTACAACCTGACATTATGTTTCTGATTAAATAATTACTTTCCTCTTTTAAAACGTCACACGTATAACTCAATTGCAAAATCGTGATTAAGCTTTAATGTAAGTGTGTGGCTACTGCACTTTGCTACATTCATTATTATTCATGTATAATTCGCGCTAGTTTATGGATACAATTGTAAACACCTTTAGTCATGAATTAAACACGTAAAATTACAACGTACACTGCATGTCATTACAATATGAATTATAGTTATAAGACACTTTATAAATTATCTCAGCTATGTTATTTTCACATTGACTTAAGTATAGGGATTATAAAGAAGCGCATGTAAATGAAATCTTAATTGGACTAGTCTTAGAATAATGATTGGAAAAAAGAAGTAATTTAAGTGAATGGTAGTTGTTAAGTTGTTCAATCCAGTTTGCTCATAGTTAATTGTTTAAAGCTTTTTACAGACGATACTCAAGCAAGCGACGACTTTGACATTGAAAATGTAAAAGTTGAGAAGGTAGAAGGGAATAGTCGTGTCTATCTGGAGAGAGATCCGATTTTTTTAACGTTTAATATTCTTAGGCAATGAACGTTAAAAACTGTTTTATAGGCTATGAATGCATCGTAATGCAAGTAATCTTGAATTCGACCTTGTTTTCATATTCTGCATTTATCTATCACATTTTTATTTATCACATTCTTGATCATGAGTGCGAGTTGATAAACTTGAAATGCAACGAGATGCACTTTTTAGTCTCAATTAATACATTTGTATTATGCAAAGTAATAGGGGTATCTCAAGGTTTGAGACGACGCTATCTATAATTTGCTAAAAATTTTACCCATTGTCAGAAAACTTAATTGAAATGTAAGAATGGGAAGGTTTTTTATAATAATATAAAATTTGTTACATTTAAAAACATATTAGAAGTTAACATTTTTTTGTCAAGGATGTGTATACAGAAGGTGCATTGTACAATTTCCATTACACAAATGTACAGTAGTTTAAGCTACGATTAATTATTGTGCAATTAATTATTAAAGTAGACAACAGTAATGTTCGTGTTTTAAATACCTAGCGGTTAATGTTGGTTTGTTTGTGTACAAGATATCAGTTAATGGAAGTAAGTATTTTTATAACTCTTCCTACTAGTGTTTAAACCTTATTTCAAAAAAAATTTACCCATAACAAAATTTTTGATCATTTTCAGTTTTGTAAATTCATTATTTTATTTTCTAACAAAGATACTCCAAGTTGGTACAGCAGTTGTAAGAATAAGAATGTATATAAAGAACCCAACGCATTTTAAATATGGAAATTCAAATGTACTTGATCGTTTTGTAAAAACTCACAAGTGCACACAATAGCTTCTAAATATAGTGATCGAGACTGTTGTGAAGTTACTCAAACGATCGACTGTCGTATATTTGTTGTGCTTTCAAGTGCATTTACCAAGTTGTAGTTGTTATTGAAATAACACGCTTTCTTACGTCAAACAAATAATTAAAACGGGCCATACACATAGTTAGGTACATGTGGCGATACTTGTAGCATCACTTAGGTTTCATGATGTATGTTGCAGCGTGTATGGTAGGGCCTCAGCGAAATTTATCAGTATCAGGTGGTGGCGACACTGGTTGCAATATCACGTCCGGCACGGGATTCCTTACTACCGTGCAACTGAAACTGATGCAAGTCTCAACTTGTATGTCGCAGTGACGCCGAAACATTCCTATGTCGTATATAGATACTAAATACAGACTACTAGCTGTCAGGGGACGCCGATGTTGTCAGATTGTGAAAAATAACAGTTTGACAACTGTTAAATCTCAGCTTCAGGGGATATGTTTATTTTATCACAATAATAGAATTCAAATAAACAAAATATGTGTCATGTCTAATGTTAATGTCAGAAATGCTTGACAACACCGGACAGAATTACCAACCTAAATCAGTTCTATCTGTACCCTCTCGTACACAATAAATATATATATATATATATATATATATATATATATATATATATATATATAGTCTAGACCTAGCGTTAAAAATTTTTTTGGGTGATAGTACAACGTAAATGTGACTGAAATATACAATTAAAAAAATGCTATTTCACATACCCACTTAAAGAAAAATTATTTTGATTTTTTCCAAAAAAACTTTAGAAATTCTGGGATATTTTGATACATTCCTCGAAGTTTAAGACTACTGTTGTATTCTGTATTAAATTTCAAGTAAGGGTGGATAGCTTATGATAGTCTATACAACCACTAATTAAATTGATTAGAACTGTGAAGTTATCATTTTCTTAAAAAAAAAGAAAAAGCTTATACATACACAATTCTCTAAAAAAAATTACTAGACAGTAGCAAATGCTATAAAAACTGCTTCAAAATCTAAGCTTTCTGAAGACAGGATATAACATTTTATTCGTCACCATTTAAGTACAGTAATACCAATCTGAATAGTGTAAAATGTGGTTTGAGAAAAAGAATAATTCAACTCTGTCAAACTAAAAAGACACACATGAACATTTTTATTATTATAGCTATAACATAAGGTCACAGTTAATTTTTATAGCCCACCTTATGATGAGATAAGGTATCACACACAGACATTATGTTGTTTGGATACAGTTTCTTTAGTGAGCTTGGATCATTTACTCATTGGCAGTCTCAAGAAGTCGTTTTCAAATCGGGAATATGTCGAAATGCATAACATCTGTGCGTAATACCTTATCTCATCATTAGGTGGGCTATTAGAATTAGCTGTAATCTTATGTTATAGCTATAATAATAAAAATATTCATGTGTGTCTTTTTAGTTTGATCGAGTTGAATCATTATTTTTCTCAAACCACGTTTTACACTATTCAAACTGGTGTAACTGTACTTAAATGGTGACGAATAAAATGTTGTATTCTGTCTTCTGAAAGCTTAGATTTTGAAGCAATTTTATAGCACACGACTTGAAAATGTTGAATACGGAACAATGTATAATAGCAGACTGAATTCGAAAGGACATGCATTTTATCAAAACAAGGCAAGGAGAACCCCCAAGAGGTGAACTTACGAATTCTTTGTTACTTAAATAAACTAAAGTGTACTTATTGAACTCCTTATACAGGGTGTTTCAGTTTATAGTAGCAAGGCTTTAAGAGCGGATATAAGACCTTTTTTAAAGTAGAAAAGTATAAACATAAGTCTTAGAACGATTTGTTTCTGAGATACAGGGTCTTGAAATAATCTTTTTTTTTCTAATTTTCTTCACTGGAAACAAAACCAAAAAAGATAAAATTATGATATTGAGCTAAGAGACATAGCATAGTGCGAATAATTTGGTACCAATATCTATGGTCTAATGTTTCCAGTGGTGTAGATAGAGGGGTACCCATTGATACTTGTATTGATACAAGTGTGTAGCAACTGGGTTTTTTAAATTTTGGTTACAAAATATGAAAGAACATTCAACTCTGGTTAAAAAAGCCCCCCTTGTCAAAAGTGGTTGTTTCACCGTTTTCGAGATAAAAATGAAATTGTGAGAGACAGGATTTTATTTACTTATTTGATTATTTCAACACCCTGTACCTCACAAAAGAAGCGCTCTAAGACTTATGTTTATAGGAACTTTTCTACTTTAAAAAAGGTCCTATATCCGCTGTTAAAGTCTTGTTACTATAACTGAAACACCCTGTATAAAGAAATACATTTTTTGTTCTAATTCTTTGATATAATAAGGTTTTATGTTGTTGTATATCTTAAATTATACAGACAAATGCACTTACCTTTAAGTATTCATGTTTCAGTTTTTCAAAAATTGCTGCACAAGTTTCTGGTATAATTTTACCAAGTAACTGAGGAGAAAGTGCTGTGGAAAATTTTAAATCCTCATATGTATTACTAGTAGCCAAATACCTTAAAGTTGCAATAAGCCTTCCTTTGGCAGAAACTGCAGATCGCATTCTATTGTCTTTTTTTTTCAATTCTGGATCGAATTTTCTCTAGCAAATTATTGAACAATTAATTATCCATTCGCAATCCAATGCAGTGAAAGCAGTGCAAGCAGTGAAAGCAGTGAGTGAAAGCAACAGGGTACATAAGCAGCAGCACACACAACAGGAAGTTAGTTCAGTTCGAGTAACTCGAAGCAGGAGCAGACAGTTACCAACCTGAGGATGGCATATGAGTATTTGCCGAAACGTCGTTTTGGATACCAGAAGAGCTACGCGGATAAACACCGAGAAACCAACAGTACACACACACACACACACACACACACACACACACACACACACACACACACACATATATATATATATATATATATATATATATATATATATATAGGGTATTGAAAATTTGAAATCAAAATTAAAATTTGCCATAAATCAAAAACGCCTTTAAATATATTGCTTTCAAATTTGGTGATCGATATGCTCTTTAGGAAAGTAACATTTTGACGTAAAAGAACTTCTGAAAAATTTAACCAGTGACACGCTATCGGGGTTAGTGGAAACTTGTATCACTCTATTTTTGACGCATTGTAGAAAATATGTGTTTTACTTTTTTAAATTCTCCGTTCATTTTTAGTTAAAGAAGTAATAACCTTTTATGAAGCTAAAATGAACGCTGTTGTAGAGATTTGCTTCTAAACAAAAGTCTGCAAGTCCTCAGATAATTAACAAGTTATGATGTGTAGTGTGCTTTGCCCGTCGATGTTTTGCTGCATAAGTAATATTTGCTTTAATTCATAGTATTAATTTGATTTTGAATAATGATTAAGCGTAAATATTTGAAAAAGAAATACAAGTTACTTATGCGCTTAATTTCAGAGAATAGTTGCTGCAATTTAACTAAACAAAAAATAAAACTCAGAATAGTGCAAAAGCTATCCAAATTAAAGTCAAACAAATGTAGTGCAACAGTAATAAGATTAACAATATTACAATAGTTGTTCAAACTGTTGGCCGTTTACTTGCAAGCACGTTCTACATCGTTTTCTCATTGAAAAACGTGTCTTTGAGAATAACTCCGGATTAGACAGAATGTGTTTTGCCGCAGCTTGAACTCTCCCTATTAAAACTTCTTCAGTTTCGACGATTATTTCGTACACTAAGGAGTTCATACAGCCCCAGAGAAAAAATGTCGATAGGGTTTAAGTCAGATGAATTACATTACAAATCATAATTTGTTAATTATCTGAGTACTTGCAGACTTGTTTAGAAACAAATCTCTACAACACCGTTAATTTTAGCTTCTTAAAAGGTTATTACTTTTCTAACTAAAAATGAACGGAGAATTTAAAAAAAGTAAAAAAAAATATTTTCTCCAGTGGCGTCAAAAATAGGAGGATAAAAGATCCCACTAACCCCGATAGCGTGCCACTGGTTAAATTTTTCAAAAGTTGGTTTATGTAAAAATATTACTTTCCTAAAGAGCATATTGATCACCAAACTTGAAAATATATTTAAAGACGTAAAGACGTTCTTGGTTTATGGCAAATTTTTAATTTTGATTTCAAAATTTCATCACCCTGTATCTTAGCAACTAAACCCTTGAAGGGTTTATGTACCTATATCAAAATTTATCAATTAACGAGAGCTCTTTAGAGTAGAGCGTTATATATATATATATATATATATATATATATATATATATATATATATATATATATATATATATATATATATATATATATATATATATATATATATATATATATATATATATATATATATAAGTCAATTGTAACATCATAAGTAAGTAATAAGTACACAAATTGCTACTATTGTAACTTTAGTTTATGGTGAAATACATTTGACTGCTGTAAAAGTATTGTATTTAATAGACGCATTCGACCAATAGCAAAAGGTTGTTATTGGTAATGAGCCAGAAAGTGATATCAATCATTAATTTCTCGAGTGTTTCTCGATGAACGTCAACTTCTCGTAAAAATTCACTTTCGATCGTAGAAAAGTCATTTGTCGATCATAATTGATGATTTTAAAAATCAATAATTATAAATTTTAGACCTAACTCAACTTTATACGTGTACAAATCGGGTAAACAGTATAAAATCAACATGTATGTATTTTTTTTCAAATATTACGTAAATGAACAACAAATGATGATTAAATCAGTTATTCACACTTTACATAGTGTTATTTATTACAGAAATAAAGTCTGCGGCTACCTCCGTATTATCAGATTTTAATGATATAAAGTTGAAGCAGTTGTTTGAAATATAATACCACAACAGGACTCAGAATAGTAAAATTATGCAAGGAATTCTTGAATTTCTGTAAACACTTTATAAATATTTTTATGTGACAAACTCGGCCTTTAATATTGCATTGATAGCTTAATAATAATGTAAAAATGTTCGAAACAGATGCGATGTATCTAATAACATAACTATTACAAAACAATTTTATTTCCACGAAAGTATGCAAACCCAAAGTTGATTTTCTTCGAGCATATACATGTACCTATAGCACAAGAACATGAAATTTAATAGAGAATGAAATTAAGGTTGAGCTACAAATTTGCACAGTTGCTCAATACACTTTCAATAAGATCTTCCCAACTGAACCACGTAGGCCTAACAGTTTTATGGGCTTTTGACAATTAGGAAGAAAAATAGGTGGGGCACCATTTGAAATTGGGCCTACTACATCGAGTTTGGTTCGACAAATAAATACAAAATTGGACTGGAAGTTTGTTGAAATAAAATTATAGATCTAGTTTGACTAAAGAACTGTATTATACCTTCTTATTAGATTACACTTTTTTTTATAAAATGAACAATACGGCTAGGCAAGTATACACCGTGTCCAAGATAAGGATGCCCACTATGGGGATCTGGGAAACGGTAAGAGATGGAAGGTCGGTTAAATAGAACAAAAGTTACGGATTTGAGAGGATGTATTTATGGTCTTTGTAGAACTCGAATATCTCTTTTAGTTTTTGAGATATTTGAAAAAAATTGAATTTTCTGATTTTCGTTTTTATTTTTTTCTGACCTTATTTGAAGAGCTATCAAGAAAAGAAGAGCACATTTTCATTGCCACTTTTCTAGCTCTACTTAATGCTGTTATTCAATTTTTGATACAACGCTCGTTTGTTAGCAACCATCATCAACTTTATTTTTTTAAATACACGAAAAAATTATTTTTGCCATATTTAAATTCTCTCCTTGATTCTGAATTCAACGATATATCACACTTTATATTTTTGATACGTTTCGGATGAGAAAATTCATATTCAATGTAAAACATCGAAAACATACAGTTAAAACTAATACTAGAAACATTAGAAAACTGTAAAATTATTATAAAATCATTTTTTCTCATTTTCTAATGCCTGTTGCGAATAAAATAATTCACAAGTATGTATTTAGTGAAAATACTATTAATTAAACAGTTAAAATACATCTTCCGTCGTACTGATGCATTTGACAAAAATAAGTTGGCTTTGCATTTTGTTTACCTACCTGTCATAATTGATTGTTGTCCGTATTACGTTTGTTTGGTGGTCTTTGAGTTAATTACATTTTGTGTTTACCTACAAACAATATGGTAGGAGTACATTTTTCAAATAATGAAAAATTCGATATACTGACGTGTTACATTTTATGTCAACGTAATTGTTCTGAAGCCGAAATAATGTATTTAAACAAATATTCAGAAAGGCGTCAACCTCACAAAAGAACTTTTCGCACATTTGCAGTTAATCTAAAAGAATATCGTGCGTTCAAAAAGCCTGTAAAATCTCGTAAAAAACCTTGTAATGAAAAAAAAGCCAATACTGTTTTATTAGCTTGTAACGGAAAATCCAGAGGTTTCTACTAGGAAAATTGAAGAGGCAACTGGCATAGCCCATTCCACAGCTCATTATGTTCTAAAGAAGGAGAAAGTACATCCATATAAATTTAGAATTTGCCAAGAACTTCGACCAGGTGATCCAGAAAGACGTAGAATATTTTGCAAATGGTATACACGTCAATCTCAAGACAATGAATATTTTCCGAATAAAATAATATGGTCTGATGAAAGTATGGTTAATAATAATGGAATTTTTAATCGTACAATTGCTCATTATTGGGCAAGAGTAAATCCACGTTTGTACAAAATGGCCAAACACCAACACCGTTTTGGATTTAATATGTGGGCTGCTATATTCGGTACTCGAATTATATGTCGTTTCATTTACCACGAGTCCTTAAATTTTACTCCGAAATGAATTAGAGATAGCTTTGAATGATTTGCCTTTCCAAGAAGTTGAAGATTGTTGGTTTATGCAGGACGGTGCACCAGCACATAATTCCAGAGTTGTCAGAGAATACCTGCCAGTTAGATTTCCAGAAAGATGTATTGGCACTCATGCAAATGTACTGTGGCCAGCCCGTTCTCCAGATATAACACCTATGGATTTTTTTCTTTGGGGATACATTAAAAATTGCATTTATGGAAACGATATTGAAAACGAAGAAATTTTACAAAGATTAGTTCTCGAAGCGTTTGTTAGTATTACTCCTCAAATGCTGAAGAATGTTTTAGATGCTACAGTTAGAAGATGCTATTTATGTTTAGAGAATAACGGGAATCTTTTTGAACATCTTTTGTTTATTAACCTTTAAAATAAATTTGTTTTTTATTTGTCTATCATTTAAAATTACAAAACATAATTTTATAATAATTTTACGGTTTTCTAATGTTTCTAGTATTAGTATAATAGTATTCTAGTATTTAACTGTACGTTTTCGATGTTTTACATTGAATATGAATTTTTATATCCGAAACGTATCAAAAATATAAAGTGTGATATATCGTTGAATTCAGAATCAAGGAGAGAATTTAAATATGGCAAGAATAATTTTTTTGTGCATTTAAAAAAATTAAGTTGATGATGGTTGCTAACAAACGAAACGTTGTATCAAAAATTGAATAACAGCATTAAGTAGAGCTAGAAAAGTGGCAATGAAAATGTGCTCTTCTTTTCTTGATAGCTCTTCAAATAAGGTCAGAAAAAAATAAAAACGAAAATCAGAAAATTAAATTTTTTACAAATATCTCAAAAACTAAAAGACATATTCGAGTTCTACAAATACCATAAATACATCCTCTTAAATGCGGAACTTTTGTTCCATTTAACCGACCTTCCATCTCTTACCGTTTCCGAGATCCCCATAGTGGACATCCTTACCTTGGACAAGGTGTATAGTCAGGACCAGAAGGTAAGTAATTATAAAATTTATATATTTATGTTTTGTCTTCTTTGTCTCTTCTGCGTTCTGAACGGAATAAAAAAATTATTTTTCTCTGCAGACAAGAACAATTACCAGCTCTTTTACCTCTTCTAATTGTGTGTCAACGTGAGAGGTTTGGGTAATTATTTTCAGTACACCCAGTACACAGCAACGAGCACAATATGGCAGATGTTTTTGTAAGAGCAACTATACCTTGCTCTACAACCACAAAATAGTAAATTCAAAACTGTAGTAGTGGCAGGAGAGAAATTTTTTATAATAACTTCAGCCCCATTCCGTTGATTTAACTGTTCTACTAAGTTATTCTTGCTTTTCCAAAAAAGAATAGTATGAGATGAACGACAATGTACGTTATAAGTTTCTATAATTTGCAATTAAGCACTAATCTGGAGGTAGGATGTAAGGGAATGGTGTGAAACTGCAACATAAGTTTAGCCAGATTAAGTGTGACCGAAATCCATTTCTTAGGAACAAAAAGGGATTATCAGTGGAGAGAAATAATTTGCTCCTTAACAATCTTCTTACAAAGCCTTTTCCATGTGTAACTGTTTCTTCTTTACACAAATTCGGCTGTATATGTATAAATATACGAGGGACGCTATGGACATCGTTTTCACATTTCGATAAGCTTACGTTTTCTTTTTACAGTACAGTAGTACCCTTCATCACGTATAGGTATGAGACGTAAAATCTAGCGTTTCTTGTTCAAATACTTCATCTTCATTAGAGTTATCGAGTTCTAGTTGCTTGATTTTACTTTTTGCGATTGCGGTTGCGTTTGTTTACCTCTCAGATGGTAATTCTCTTCCGTAAGGCCTTATCATGTTCATGGTGACTAATTATTTAATACGTTCCGGAAATACGGCAAAACCACATCTTAATATTTGATCAGACAGCGTGCAACGTAACTGTTTAACTGTTTTCCTCAAATATACGTCATCAGTATGATTTGCTTCTTGAGGTTATGAAAAAGCATGCATGGTAATACCTTTGCCTATTGGAGATAAAGTTATCACAAGATTTTTTCGATAATTTGATGCTTTCTAAATACCCTTCGTTTGTAAATGTTGGTTGATGCTTGCTATTCGTATGGTGTCGTGATCCGTGGAGGTTCACGTGCTGCACAGAACTTGAAGATTTTAATTTTCTCAGCATTTCCCTGTGACCGCAGTTATGTTGCCTTACCTACTTATCACCTTACAAAATACTGCTCGATGGGCATGCGTGACCAAACACCAGTCTGTTTTGATGTATTATACCATACTGCAAAAGCCCCTTCTAACGCTACAATTTTGTATTCTTTGGCGGCCATATTTTACTCACGGAGCATAAAAGTATAGTTCCATATAGACATATCAGCTGGAGTTGATTGAGGTATCGCATTCGCAACTTCGACGATCGATTAATCGCAGCCAATTGTAACTTCCTTCGCTCAAAAGCTTATTTTAGTCTTTGAAGGATTCTGCATCCCCAACCATTTGTAAAGTTCCAGTTCCAGAAGAATACTAATAAGACCAGTCTCAATCAAATGTTGTGGGTTTGTAATGTGAAGTAGATATGTCTTGTAATCGGTCAGCTGGGGTAGTTGCTTAAGTGTTCTCGGAAATAGGAAAAAAGTATTTATAATATATGCACAATAGTAACGGAGCTATCATTGTGTGGTAGTAAAATATGATTAAGGTATCGTGAGGCGATATAAAGTAAGCAAAAAATAGGTTTAGGGCAGGAAATGGTTGCGAATCTATAGAGTTATACTTCTACAGAAGCTTTCATGTTGCTCTTTCTGCTGTTCCGAAGACTACTAATCCAAAAAGGACAAACGCCCCCAACTGGAGTGGTGATGTCCTGCGCACGCGATACAGTGTGCTGCCGCCCTGCAGCAATGTTATGTGTCACGGAATTTCTGGTACCGGTGACACTACACGAAGGCGAATTTCCACCTTAAGTCTTCAACTGTTATACGAAGGAAAATCACACACTCCACGTGTCGAATCTTCCTTTGCTCATCATCTGTTAGCAGCTGGACGAGCAGCAGCGCGACCGGCGACCGGATGTCCTTCTATCTTCATCTTGAAACAAGAAATAAGATTAATATCACGCTCGTTTGGAGATTTCTACAGGTACTCTCCATAGAACCACCTTAAATATGCGGTCATGCGTTTCCTGGTAGGTATGGTACGGTTGGAGAGTTTGGTTGCTAGAGCGATTCAATGACAGGTACAATAGTGACTACAGCGGCCAGAACACCGGGTTACGCGGCAGTTTGACAGGAATCGGTGCTCTAACTCTAACTGCTCTTTACTCAGCATCATGAGAACGACGGTGACAGTATAACGTTACCGGTGAGTTCTATTATTAATCGCGAACGGGATATACAGTAGTTAGTTCACTGTGCAGTGTTCAGACAGATCCTTAGCTTGATTTAGAACACGAACATTAAGATTGGCACGATTTTTAGTAACTATTGAAACATTTGAAGTTTTTTTACTAAAATAATTGAAAATTAATCAAACTATTTGCCATTAATTATAAGTTTTGTTATGAACCAATAAGTTCAAAAGTAATCCATGCCGCCATATTTGTATGAAGAAAACCCCTAAAAAAACCTCATACAAGGTAGACTCTAACGGGGATCAAACCCATTACCTCCCTAATGCTAAGCAGAGTGTACAACAGATACAACTAGCTCGGTAATGCAAGGAACATACTTAGGGAAAGTGTCTGTATAGTCTAAATAAAAATAATTCTCTACACACACCTACAAATTGCAAAATTAGGTAATAAAATAAACGAAACATAACCCTTAAGTACTATTATCTAAATTAACCTGTATTTAATGGGATTTAGACTCTTTATAACTAAGATGCAGGGAAATTTATTAATTTTGCCTAACTCTATAATTCACACACCACTCTGTATCTTTTTTTTTTATATTCACTACATGTATGGTTCGTGCAGTAGCGTACCAAATATAGTATAAATAAAAAGTGTAATCCCGGTCCGGACTTAAACATTTTTTATAGAAATGTGATTTGCTCGTAGATAAATGTTATATCTGCCTTGTCAATCATCTCATCCGCTTACTATTTTGGATTCCTATAAATGGTTATCGATGTCATATTGTTACACTCGCATGATATTACTCTTATCAACGCGGTGAATATTCTTCTCAGAAGCTCGCTCGTTTCGCAAACTTATATAATATGCCCAATAAAATACTGATATATAATATACAGGGTGGCGCATATGTCAGTTTCCCCAAATTTTATATTTTACAAATTAATTGGAAATTATTTTAATGAACCCAAATTTATTATATAAACTATAATTACATATCACCTTAAAATATTATATCGGTTATTATTGTTTTTGCTAATCATTGTTACAAGTGTTAACGGCTTAAAACTGAACTAAAAATTTTCAACAATAATAATAATTAGCGACGTCAAATGCATTTTCAATTTTGCTTTTTAGTTTGTCTAGGTTTTGCGGTTTTGAAGAAAACAAAAATTCCTTTATAATACCCCACAGTGAAAAATCACATGAGGTTAGGTCCGGCGAGCGCGCAGGGCATTCGATTATGCCACGGCGACCAATCCATTCTACATTTCGAATTAAAAAACCCTCGAACTTTAATACCGAAATGTGCTGGGGCTCCATCTTATTGCCAGGGAAGAGATTGAATATTGTTTTCAAGTTCGGGACACACCACTCCCTGCAGCATTTGTAAGTAACTTTCTGAATTAACATTTCCCTCAAAAAATAGGGACTTATTAATACAGTACTCGAAACACCTCCCGACACCATAACATCAGGTACATTGAGCTCTTCTTGGATTACATGATGAGGATTTGCATCCGACCAGTACACGCAGTTATGCCAATTAAGACGTCCATTGTGTTTGAAACATGCCTCATCGCACCACAAAATTGATCGCAAGAAATTTGGATCGGTTTCTGCACGAATAGGGACTGTCTCACATAATTAACGTGATCATCCTCACAAAGCACTTGAAGTAAATATGGACTATATGGCTTCAATTTTAATTCCTCTGATATGATACGCTTAGTTCAGCAGATGTCTTACGAGTCGATTTACTGGGACTGACTACAAAGGCTTCAGAAACTGTCTGTAGGCTTTCATCATTGCAAATCCATCGTGTACGACCACATTTAGGGGTATTTAAAATGCTTCCTGTGTTTTTAAATTTCTTGTGTTTCCGAGTCGGTATCAACATACCTGGATTCTTAACAATAAATTCTTCGATTTTTGATTGTGCTTCCACCACAATGGAAGGATAACTCGTTGTTCGGTTGTAAACATTTTAAAAACACACAAAAAAGAATAATAACTGCACGTAGACCCACTTCATACTAACCACTGACAGTTGTTGCCAACTTAACATTGTCACCAACCTACGGAAACAACATATCCTATTTCAACGGGTAACTGACATTTGTGCCACCCTTCATTAACAAAACTTGAACGTTCTAGATTTAATTCTTTCTATATTTGTTTTAAACTTAAATTATATTTATAATATTCCCCCAATATTACTATAACACCTGCGAAACACACGATTTTAAGATGAAAATTAAAGCGTGAACAACGTAAAGTTCGTAGTAGATGTGTAAAACCAATACGGTTTTTATGTTAATTGTGCGGTTCTGTGGTTACGAACTTGATTATTAAAATAATTGAAGCGTAACATTGATTTACTTTTCATTTATTTTTATTCGTAGTTGATAACTATAAAAGAAAAAAACTTACTTACGTTTAAGTAATGAGAATGGGAATTCAGTGATACTACAATGAATACATAATATCACCGCATCGTTAACAATACTTAATCTTGTCCTCACATAAATCTCTACCTCTTACGCAGGATTTGTAACTGGTGCATTATTTATATAATGTATCGGTAACGTTTTCCCCGTATGACATACGCACTACACTCTGAATTTTGAATTACTGGTAATAAAAAAAATGTAACGGACTTGCACAAAAAGGTTGCACCTACATTAAGATTACACTTAAGAAGTTAGGGCTGGTTCGATTTCATTTCAAAAGTACGTAAATGAATGACAGATACATTTTTTCATGCTTTATCATTGATGCCCATCACTGAGGATGCCAGATGAATTGTGTTAAAACGTTCCAAAGCTTGTAATTTAATTAAAAAAAGAGAAATACACCAAACAGGTAAGTACTTCATTTATCTATTGATAACTGTAAGATCCTGCAGCTTCCTAATAAAATAAAAGATTTAGCTAAAACTGAAATTGGTACTAAGATGAATTACCTAATAAACTGTTTTATTACCGAATCAACATTTTATTACATAGAATTTGTACATTCATGTAGACATTATTTCTCTATACAGTCGCCACTTAAAGTCACACTTTTGCCGTACGTGACACCGGCATTTTTAACCCTTTCTTAAAGAATAGTGGCCTCGAGCTCATCGTCGGTCTCGAAGCGCTGAGTAGCCAGCTAGGTCTCCATATTGGGGAATAGATGAAAATCGCGCGGTGCAAAATCCAGGCTGTAGGGAAGATTTTAAAATCTACCAACCAGGGAGCTTATTGGAAAAATAAGTATGCGTTCACTGTTTGGACTGTTCCATAGTTTCAGAATTCACGTACTGCACTCATGTCTTCTCCCTAGTCAGAATTCTGTTTAGAAATAACTCTTTTTCTGGATTGTAATGCTGAAAGAATGTCAAGGTCGCCGCCATTCTATTAATTTGGTTAGCATCGGTTAGACATTTAGGGGCTCACCTCTCTGTGATACTGTTAAAGAGGGTTGCCCTTGAAATCTGAGACAATCCAACTTGTACAACATTTACCAAAAGTTCAGCAGTCACATCATTCATAATTCGATCGTCATAACACGACAAAATCGAGCAAGAATCTGGGAGGTATGAACTCCTTCGGATTGGAGGAAGCCAATCACAGAATGTATTTCGCAACTCGCGGGAGACACAGTAAGTCCAACGAAACAGAGAGCTTCTAACGCAACGTGACCTTCAAACTTTCTCCTTTCCATCTAAGCAAACGCCATGAAGCTTGAAATATTTGTTTAATTTTTATGACAAGGAGTCCATCTGTCGTTGGTTTGAAAATTAATGAAATAGGATTGAAAATGCTTAAATTGTATTATCGGTATTTTATAGAAACGGGTGCCTTCGGAATTTTTCTTTAAGTTAGAATTCTGTGTGTCTATTAACGTCTAACTGACATGAAATTTTAAACGTCTATCTGACGTAGATTATTGTTTTTGTTTTTACAATGTTGCCTATTACGTGATGAACATATTAAAAAATGAAACGTGTAATTGTCATGATAAAATTATCAAAAAAATTATTTAATTTTTTTAAATTTTCACTTTGTAAGTTGGAAGGTCGTGTGTTGTTCCACACCAGATATTTTAATACGTTCATAACGAAAATAGGCAGCATTGTAAAAACAAAAACAATAATCTATACCAGATGGAAGTTTAGAATTTCATGTCAGAGGTTAATAGACATCTAGATTCTAACTTGAAAATGACAATTCCAAAACCAATCTTATTAAATTAATTGTTGCCCACCACTACAATAAAACAAAATATCATGATCATTTTTTAGCTAAAAAAAATTGAAATAATTATTTATTGTCTATAAATCATCCTTTTATAGATTGACCGATCGAGGTGTATATACTATTAGAATCGGAGATTATACTTTAAAAATACATAAGGTGGACACAAAATATCCACCGTTGTCTTGCTCTGTTACAAAATCTTTGGAAGCCTAAACTTTTCGAAAAGTAGCAACGTCTAAATGTAATTTTAAGGTTAAGTTTGTTTGTTGCCTCCCACCGATAGCCGGTCGCACAACAACGACAATATAGGGTTGTGTACGACGCTCACTCGTTTCTGTGACGATTGACTCATCTGTTGTCTCAGCTAGTAATTCAATTTCGAGTAAGTGCCACGCTATGCAAAATGAATCAGTATTTATCGCAATGCGAACTAAAACAGGAAATAGATACTATGTCAGATATTGTGGCAAGATCAGACAATTCTAACGAAAGCGAGATAAGCGAATCAGAAAACTGTTTTAGCACTGCATCGTGACCCCGATGAGGACGACTACAGTGATCAACCGAGTACGTCACGGGTAGACAAAGAAGTGCATTTCCTCAACAGAAGTATGCGAGTAAAAGTGACAGAATATTTTTAGTTCACCCCCCACGAATTACACGAAGAACTCAACAAATCATTTTTTATCAGAAACCAGGAGTACGTAACGAGGCACAAGTAAATACTATCACAGAGTCATTTTAAAATATTTTCATGAAGAAATAATTAGAGAAATAATTCGCTACACCAATGAAGAGGTTGAGAGAAAAATGCTGAACAAACAGGAGAAGGGTTGTTAGCAATTTTTTGGAGTAAATAAGGATACCAAGTCGAGCTGTGATGATTTGTGGTCAAAGAAACTAGGTAAATCGCTTTACATAGGAACGATGAGTAGGCAAAGATTTGTTGAGCTAGAAAAACTCTACGCTTCGATGATAGACAAACAAGAGAAGAAAGACGCTTTCAAGATAAATTTCTCTAAACATAAATAGCATCTTCTAACTGTAGCATCTAAAACATTCTTCAGCATTTGAGGTGTAATACTAGCAAACGCTTCGAGAACTAATCTTTGTAAAATTTCATCGTTTTCAATATCGTTTCCATAAATGTAATTTTTAATGTATCCCCAAAGAAGATAAGCCAAAGGTGTTATATCTGGAGAACGGGCTGGCCACAGTACATTTGCATGAGTGCCAATACATCTTTCTGGAAACCTAACTGACAGGTATTCTCTGACAACTGTGAAATTATGTGCTGGTGCACCGTCATGCATAAACCAACAACCTTCAACTTCTTGGAAAGGCAAATCATTCAAAGCTATCTCTAATTCATTTTGGAGTAAAATTTGGTAACGTTCAGAATTTAAGGACTCGTGGTAAATGAAAGGACCTATAATTCGAGTACCGAATTCGAGTACCGAATATAGCAGCCCACATATTTTAATTTCGAAACGGTGATGGCGTTTGGCCATTTTGTACAGACGTGGATTTACTCTTGCCCAATAATGAGCATTTCTACGATTAAAAATTCCATTATCATTGACCATACTTTCATCGGACCATATTATTTTATTCGGAAAATATTCATTGTCTTGAGATTGACGTGTATACCATTCGCAAAATATTCTACGTCTTTCTGGGTCACCTGGTCGAAGTCCTTGACAAATTCTAAATTTATATGGATGTACTTTCTCCTTCTTTAGAACATAATGAGCTGTGGAATGGGCTATGCCAGTTGCCTCTTCAATTTTCCTAGTAGAAACCTCTGGATTTTATGTTACAGCTAATAAAACAATATTGGCTTTTTCTTCATTGCAAGGTTTTTGCGAGATTTTACAGGTTTTTTGAACGTACCATATTCTTTTAGATTAACTGCTAATGTGCGAAAAGTTCTTTTCTGAGGTTGACGCCTTTCTGGATATTTGTTTAAATACGTTATTTCGGCTTCAGAACAATTACGTTGACAGAAAATGTAACACGTCAGTTTATCGAATTTTTCATTATTTGAAAAATGTACTCCTACCATATTGTTTTTAGGTAAACACAAAATGTAATTAACTCAAAGACCACCAAACAAACGTAATACGGACAACAATCAATTATGACAGGTAGGTAAACAAAATGCAAAGCCAACTTATTTTTGTCAAATGCATCAGTACGACGGAAGATGTATTTTAACTGTTTAATTAATAGTATTTTCACTAAATACATACTTGTGAATTATTTTATTCGCAACAGGCATTAGAAAATGAGAAAACGTTATTTTATAATAATTTTACAGTTTTCTAATGTTTCTAGTATTAGTTTTAACTGTACCTTTTCGATGTTTTACGTTGAATATGAATTTTCTCATCCGAAACGTATCAAAAATATAAAGTGTGATATATCGTTGAATTCAGAATCAAGGAGAGAATTTAAATGTGGCAAAAATAATTTTTTCGTGTATTTAAAAAAATAAAGTTGATGATGATTGCTAACAAACGAAACGTTGTATCAAAAATTGAATAACAATATTGAGTGTCAATGAAAATGTGCTCTTCTTTTCTTGATAGCTCTTCAAATAAGGTCAGAAAAAAATAAAAGCGAAAATCAGAAAATTCAATTTTTTTCAAATATCTCAAAAACTAAAAGAGATATTCGAGTTCTACAAAGACCATAAATACTTCCTCTCAAATGCGTAACTTTTGTTCCATTTAACCGACCTTCCATCTCTTACCGTTTCCGAGATCCCCGTAGTGGCCATCCTTATCTTGGACACGGTGTGTGTGTGTGTGTGTGTGTGTGTGTGTGTGTGTGTGTATATATATATATATATATATATATATATATATATATATATCTTTTTTTTTGTAACATATAAAAATCTGTAAAATTATTTTTAATTGGTACAAAGCCAAATCCTACTGTCAATATTACTAGTTAGAGGTCCTCAACATCTAGTAAAAATTTCGGCATAATACCTATAATAGCTTCTGAGAAAATGGGTCATGAAATAGCCAAATTTAACATGGGCGAGATAGGGACTTACGGACTCCCCTTAGTAAAAACTTTGGTCTAATTTATCCGACCTACCTTTCAGCATAGCTTAAATAAAATCTTACAGCATACATTAATGACAAGATCTTAATTGACTTAACATCAAAAACATGCTTTGACATACTCAAACTTTTGAATCTACATCTTATGGCAATATTTATCAATTTTTTTACTGGATTTTATGCTTACTATTTAATATGAGGAACATACATACTCGAACTTTTACAATTAGCCGCGCTATTAGTCTTACAGCCAATTTTTTTGCACATCGTTTAGTTTCTGACTTGATTTATAATTATCTTCCACCGCAATTATAAATCAAAAATAAACTTTTAAAAAGTATATGTATTTGCTAAACCCACGATACCGTCATTATTAGTCTTTCAGTTTTTTCATGCGTCCAGTTATGCATTAAATTTGATTTATTTATTTTTTGGAATACATTGGTATTGTTAATAATCTATGACAAGATCTCGCTATGAATTAATTAACATGTCCAACGATTTAGCCGTCTTCCATTCATCTACACAACTGTTCAGAAATAGTGTAGGCGTTGTGTGTATAAAGCATTCATCTACTTTACTTTTTCTCCCTTTTTAGTTATTTTAACATAACATAAACTACCAAGCTTTTTTTTATTATTGTCTATATTCTCTCAACTTATGTTTCTCAAGATCAATTACTCTCGCTTGAGTTTAGATATATACTGTTATCACTATTTTATACTTTTTCTTATAATTTATCATCGACCAGTACACGTCGCGTATTAAAGCCAATCACGAGTTCTGAGTTTTAAAAATACGACCAATGAGATGTCTGTTAAGCAATATTTGAATAAGTGATAAAAAAGTTAGCTACACTTACCAATAGGTAATAAAACCACGGCTGCCATACTGACATTGTTCCAATTCTAAACACTCTAAAGTTGGCGAAGGAAAAGTAAACGTTTAACGTTAAATTGGCGAAAAAATAGGATTGACGTAAAAAGAACGGCCTCGCACCAAGAAATGTGTAAACAGCGCACTAGTTACGAAAATAACTATTAAAGCATACCAGTAGCTGAAAAAACCTATTTATTAATTTCCAAAGACTTAGATTCTTAGATTACTGCCATGTTATATTCCAGTTTGACAGTTGTTCCATTTGTTTAATTTAGTTAAATTCATGAATACGTTTATTATGTATCACGTTGTGTATTAATCTTCTTAAAATACATTTGTGATGGTTTTTTAAATCAGGATAAACCCATTTTTAATATTTCTCAATATTTTTGTCATTTCGGCAATTCAGTCCCGAATCAAGAGAGATTGAATAAATCGCTCGAGGAAGCTCTTTTTTCTTTCCTTTGATTTTACCGCTGCAATGTACTTACCCCCGAATAAAGCATATACGTATTGGTAATTTCGTTATGGTCCACCACGATCACGAATATCTCCTAAAATGTAGTAAACACGTGAAATATTTTTTTTAACAAAAGAAGTAATATTTACAGAATTATTAAGGAATTAAAAAAGGCTTAGTTATGGCCAGCTATGGAAATCACTACAATTCAATTAGTAAATATTTGTAGAGTATAATGTTCGTTGTGTTTTTTCGTTCTTATGCTATGACAAACAACGTATATGCTTGTGCACTACAGGTGAAAGCGCAACTAGAACAAAAGCCGAGATTGCAGCCCGTTGAGGAATTTTAATTTACCTACATCAAAACGGGCTCATTGAACATTATTCGACTGTATAAAAAAATTTCTTTTTTCTTTTAGTATTGTTTGTTTTTTATTGCATTCTATTTCATTATACCATTTTTTTACATGATTTTCATTCCTTTTTATACCAGTAATAGTACTCGGTCCAGGTATTACATTTTTAAGCAAGTCTTTAAAAAAATTAGGCATTATAGAGGCCACACTCATAGACGCGTGGGATATATAAAAATATATAATATATAGCATTCATTTCCAAAAGGCAATGGAAATGTGGAAAAAATACACTCATGAAAACACGTTGTTAGGGTGCTCCTCAAGGGAACGTACTAGGTCCTATTCTTTTTCTACCGTATATAAACAATTAATCAAGCCTACAATTTACCGTGTTTGCTGATGACATTTCCTTGTCTGTAAACATCTTTTGACGGAAGCCTACAATATTATACTCCCAATTTTTAATTTACAATAGCGAAATTATCTTCAGAGATAACTATGGCAAGCTGCATGCCACTGAATTCGACTTGAAAATACCTTTCAAACGGTATGCGTTTTGATCCCCCTTCCTATTTAAAAAAAAATGTTGGCTGTGTAGCTCCCGACCTGGTCAGTTAAAAAAATATTAAAACTATGGAAATGATAGAAGGCTTTGTAAGTAGGATGCACATTAAGTTTTATCGATTTAGCTTGAACAGTTTTGAAATAACAAGGTCGGTTCTTTACATTTGGTACGCACTGTATGTATATATATATATATATATATATATATATATATATATATATATATATATATATATACCACGTTATAGCTGAGCTTAGTAATGCTAATCTGGCGATATGCAGTTGTTTTTCTTTTAACGCCACTTCGTACGTATTATTTTTTTATTTATTTTGTGTAATAAAGTCCCATTGTTGACCACGCACAATCTAATAGCAAACACAATGATTTGTTTTCGTGCGTTCATTACTTCAAACTAAATAAAGCCAAAAGTTCAATAAGCGAGCTTAATCACAGCACTAACCTCCACCCAATCATTTACAAACTTAATGCTCACTAGAAAATCAGTCTGCTTGTATATTTCCGACATAGCTCAGTAGAATAGGCCATGGTTCTTACTTCAAACTAATAATTAACTCAACGTACGTTGTAACTCAACCAAACCATCAACATCGGGAAAATGAACGTTAATTTGTTTCTCAATAACGTCATAAACACGGTCTAACTTGTTCGAGTAAAGCAGAAATGGACACTTGAAACTTCGGCTAACCTGAAAAAGTCAATACAAATTATTATTAATTTTGTTTAATACATAAATAAAAAGTTTACCTCGAGTAGGATTTGAAACTACAACATGTACTTTGCTAGAGTACCGTTCTAACCAACTGAGCTACCGAGATACAAGCCCCAATCGATGTAAATTTTGTCTTTATGTATGTAAAACTAATGAAAATTCTAAATATAATGAGATTACAGTCAAATTACTTATATTAATGGAATGTGAGCCTGCAATATCGCAAGGATGCACGCATAGCAAACCAACTTGACTAATATTAAATTATTATAACTTATAATAATTCAATACAAAACAGTTTATACGTTCACTCACGTAAAAAAGCTTCAAGCTTTCTCAATTAACCCAAAATATTCGATAAATAAAATCACAAACCTACCAGAAACTTGCTATTACCATTTTAGGTAAATTTAACCTTAATTTTAAAATAAGAAAACTCTCGTTTGCCCAATTTCAAAAATAAGCCTTATTTCTGATTCATATTCAAATGGTTGATTATGTTCTTGTACGATACCTCATTTGATTATTAATCACTATAATCTAGAATACGTTCATGATTGATTCAAATGTCTGCCTAATTGCAAAGCTTACAAGGAATTAGCCCCTGAAATATGCGCCATGCTTTAGGATTTGGTGTTCACAAATAAACGACATAAAGTTTTGTATAAAATATCCTATATTATCAAAATCTTGATCTTAATAAGAAATCGGAATATTACACGTAAACAGGAACTATGCTACATATTTTTAATACTAATCATTATTATCCCCTCATAAAATGATGAACAGATAAAAATACACGTCCTAATTTTTCATAGTGGACAAAATTCTACAACTGGTCAAGACACTAATCTACACTTTTAAGAACACACTTATAATTTTGAATTCCTTCGCTAATGCTACTACGTAGTCAGCAATAAAGAAAGAAGGTTATTTTACATTTTTTATGTACAGTAACCTAACGAAAATGTACTGTCCAGAACAACCAACACTTAACAACTATGTAAATTGTGTTACTTTGGACTCAATGTTCTAGTGCACATAACATAAGCTTCCAAATTTTACATTGATACCACTTAAACCAATCTTTAAAGCAGTGATTTTTATCTACTCAATACTTTGCTTATGATAACTTAATTTTGTACAGTATCACGATAAACTTTTAACGCCTCCCCTTTGGACAGTATCTTTACAAAACGGTATAAAGCCAAACTGGAACCTCCGTAAATCCATTTATAGCTAGGAGTTCCATGACATGTTACGTTCGAGTCGTAAATTTTATAAAAACCTTCGGTTGCTAAATGCTAAGTATTTAACCTCTACCCGACCGACAGGTGGTGTCGCAGCCACTAATAACCCCTTCGCCATACATCTTGGCACTTTGTGATTTAAAAATCGATTAACTAAAAGAAAAGTACTAACTATCTCTCTACTATGATTTTGTTAAATATGTTAATTAATCGACTAATCGTAAAGTGTACAATTAATCTTCCTCCGTTTTTTAATCAAAAATTGGGCATTTATTTTAAAGAACTGAACTTATTGTTTTATTCGATATTGTCTATCGCTATCCACGAATCGACACAATTTTCGCTATCTTCATATGGTATGAAGCGTTGCTCACACAGTCCAAGTGCCACCGATCGAAACAGACAGAAATCAGAAATCGGGTGAGGTAAAACTTGCAAACAGGTTTTGATCAGCGAGAATTATCATGCAGGAGTATAATTTTGTAGTGTCTGAAGTAGTATCACCCAATTAATCCCTCCAAATGCACAAGAGTTTTTTCCATGAATATTTGGCTTAGCCGTAGATGTTGGAGCACGAACAGGTGGATCCATTTTTCATCACGGTGCAGAAGATCCTTTCGTTTATGCCTGGTACGCATCATATCACATGTCAAAAATCGGCGTTTAACGTTTCTCGGTGTCAGTTCATATGGAATGTTAAGTCACTCCTAATGTAAGTGCAAATTCTTCTTGCGTTTGGCACGAATCTTGATCCAATAATTCTTCCGATTTCGCTGAGTTCTCAGGCTTCGATGCCAAAGTCACCGTCCCTAATCTTTTCATACCACTCATGAAAACTTTTTTCACTTAAGGCAGCCTCACCATATGCTTCTGTAAGAAACGGATGCACCTCAGCTGTAGATTTCTTCAAATTGACGGAGTAAATCAAAAGCTCCCGCAAATGACGCTTATTCAGCTCAAAACTCGACAGCTTCGTACACAAAAGAATATATTATACTGATAAAAAATCAATAATATTTTAATGTTATGTTGTTGACCTTACGATAATGACGTTTTACATCTGACAATTTTTACTGGCGAAAATTTATTTGTATACTTATGTACATTGGGCTAAAATGTCAAATTCGTTAAGAATATCCTGCCTACGGCAAATCCGTTAGACTGAAAATGTAACAGAACCTACTGTGCCATAATGTAACTCTGTACTATCTCAATTAGATTAAGCTCCAAACTGAGCTGCACTGTCGCAAACCAAATAAACACAATGAAAGTATTAATTTTTTGGATATTAAATCGTGTGTATTTTTTATTCTTTTATATAAATGTAAACGATTACAGTTATCATCCTCAGTACATGGTAATAGCTTTAAGTTTTAATCTAGAAGTCAAAATAAATTTATGAAATATGAAAACACAAACATAAGCAAATGTAAACACTTACAACTAATATACGTCAATAGTCAATTCGAACACTTTATAACATGGTAAACTTTGCGATAACAATTTTAAAGGCGTCAGACGCAGTTAATACAGAAGAAATAAGGTGTGCGTAAGAAAGTAAAAGGATTCTACGATAATTAAAATAATAAAATAAGCTACCCGACGTATTATAACGGCTTCTTTAATTAACAATTTCCTTGCCAACGTCTTCAGAATATAACAAATCCATAAACAAGGTTTTATTAATTGAATAATGAACATTGTAATTTTCTACACTTCGATCTCATAAAAAGGCATTCGGACGTGACAAAGCTCGTGGTTCGACAAACCGCGCATCGTCAAATGCCGTTAACTCTCGTAATGGCGAGCCGACGTAAACCACGAACCTGGTTTGAGGCTCGCCAAATCATGTACCGTGCAATAGGGCTTTTAGTGTCTCTTTATTCACGCTGTAAATATTACATGCTCGTTACAGTCGATACTCAGTTAAAAGATGGTTTAAATCCATGAATGTATCACTTCATTACCGAGCTGGTAGCGTAGTGGTGACACGACCTGCTTAGCATTCGCGAGGTAATGGGTTCGATTACCGTTACCATCTACCTTGTATGAGGTTTTTTCAGGGGGTTTTCCTCATACACATGTAGCGTCATGGTCACTGCGTATATGCACACCATGTGCGGCTGCTTAAGCGAATGCTGGGGTAGTATTTTCCCCCTCAGAACCCTAACTCCGTTCCTTCCGATCCTATCCTGACCACACCCATCCTTAATAGCATCATGCATATATACGTAATGTAATGTATGTATGCTGGGAATCCATGATTGTGGCTGAAGGAACTACGGAAAGCTCGAGCAGCCCGCCCTCCCCCTTAGGGAAGGAATGAAATACGTGGCCTTTTTCTTTTCCTTTTTCATTTCATCATCGACCTGTGCGTAGTTAGAGCGGCACTTAACTAGAAGAAATTTGTTTTAAACCTAAGAGGGATGATGTACCAATCTCGTGTAACTACGGCTTTGCGGTGTAAATTTTCAGAAAAATTTAATAGGTGTATCAAAAATAAAAGTTTATAAATTAAAAGAAATTTAAACATCGTAAAATATGAATTACAAGTTTCTCGGTTAAGTTTAATTTCTGTTGGAATGTTGTGTTCTCATCCTATGATAAACCGTTCAACTTTTTATTATTAATAAAATCACTTTCAAGAAATCAAATAAAGTGTCTAAAATAGTGTTGGTTCCTTATGTCTTAATTTACATAAATTATAATAATTATAATTTTAAAAGTATATTTTACATAGTTTGATAAAATAAAGTAAAATATACTTAATTATTATTTCCCGGCTGGTTAAGATACTGCATATTATTACAAAGATTTCCTTAATCGCAATTTTCAAGTATTCACATTTCCTTTCTAACGATTTCACACTACGTTAGGTATAGTGTTTTCATAAATAGATAGAAACAATCTAGAACATTGGCACTACTTACATAAATGCAACGGAACATGAAAAACCCTATAAAATACTTTTGCACAATTTTTAAACAAATTAAACTAGATTAAAATTAATATGAACTTACAATCACTTAAGGCAGTTATTACAAGATTAATCTGAAATTACAGCATTTAATCGTTTATCTTTAAGGAATTAATTTCCCTACAGTGATAGAAACCAATCGCACATATAAAAACATGACACCAAGGACGCACATGCCTTTAAGTCTAGATGTATAGATACAGTTCGAATTAGCAACACGTTTACAAATTGAAAATATTTACGTAGTTTCTTCTATCTTGCAACTTGTTTTTTAATGTACTATTTCAACAACCAACGTAAGCCAAGGGCATTGTTCGTTGCAAAACAGTTTACGCTCTAAAAAAATGTATATGAACTGGTTCACAAGTGAGTAATCCAAAAGGTGGTAGAACTATCATCACGAACACTGTAGTGACAAGCTTACTGTCAAAATTTGAATTCCATTTGTCAAATAGTTTGCCCCTTGAATTAATTTGTGAACATATGAGAAGACAGAACTTCAGGTTCCGATAAAGTATTTTTTTGTGGCAAATTGATGTGGTGTGAGGTCTTCAAAGGTGTTTATATGAGCACTAATGGCATTAAACGTCACAACCCCTTGTTTTTGTAACCTTAGAAGTGATCGAAAAAATTGGTGACATGATAAAAAGAGAACTCTTAACAAACATTCGTGAGATAGCCGATGTCGTTAAGGAAATGAATAGTTAATACTTAACATTTAATTATGAAAAGGCAGAAGCCGGGTGACTTAGTGATTATCAAATCCAAACTCGCGTTAAATATATTGAGTATTTAGCTAAATTGAAACGTCGTACCGACCGAGTATTGTTGTAGATATGCCACAATAGATCAAGATAGATAAAGGACCCCAGAGACAAAAATGCAGTTCAAACAGTGGATTGAATCAAATGAACGAGCATCAAACAAGATGTAACGCAACACAATAATGGAACTTCTGGCAATATGCATTAGAACTACTTACAATTAGAAGACAAATTTTATCAACAAGAGTTCGGGGTGGCGATGAGTTCCCCCTGTCACCCATAGTGAGCAATATATTATATATATATATATATATATATATATATATATATATATATATATGGAAGACTTTAAAGACTAAGCGATATCCAAATTCACGGAAAACACAAGGATGTGGTTTAGATACGTGGACGATACCTTCGTAGTTTGGCAACAAGGCAAGCATAAGATGGAACAGCCGCGCATCGTCCATAAATGGAATTGGTGTAGGAGCAAAACTGCCATTCCTGGATATACTTGTACATACGAATGACAATACTTTCACGAGGTGTGTATACAGGAAACCTACCCACACAAGGAGGTACCTACACTACAACTCCAATCACCACCAAAGCGTGAAGTTGGGCGTGGCAAGATCCTTATACGATAGAGCGAATATATTATGCTCAAAACAAGAGAACCTGGAAAAAGAAAAAGAAAAAGAAAATATCGCTGGAACACTTAAAGAAACTGACTACCCCAATCAAATACCTAACCTAAACAGGGAATGGGTAACCGAAAAAGAAGAACCTAAATACACCATATACCATATACTATACATACGAGGTGCTTCAGACAAAATACAAAGGATGGGCAGCAAATACAATATACGCACTGCCTTCAAATAGACAAGAACCCTCAGGGGAATACTAACCAAAACCAAACCTCACAATGAAGACCAGAATTCCAAGAATTGGTTATGCTACCAACTTAAAAGAACCTAAATACACCACATACCATACATACGAGGTGCTTCAGACAAAATACGAAGGATGGGCAGCAAATACAAGATACGCAGTGCCTTCAAATAGACGAGAGCCCTCAGGGGAATACTAACCAAAACCAAACCACACAATGAAGATCAGAATTGTATGTGCTACCAACCGTGCGAATACAGTAGACCACTTAAAGTGAGAACTCAGCAAAATGACAACATCCGCAAAGGCGAGACAGAAAGATCAAGAATCGACAAACATGTTTGGAACGAAGATCACTGCATGCAATGGGATAACATACAGATAGTGGCAAAGGAGTTCTAAAAAATATAAATTGGATTACTCAGTGGTTCAGTGGTAAAGATATTCTGACAATAATAGTATTGACACAGAGCTTATTAAACTAATAGTATTTTCAAAGAATACATTACACTCATGAAAAAAATAAAAATTTGAAGTTATGTCAAAATGTCGCTTTTATTTTTAAAAATCTAAATAAATCAATAACTGCAAGATTTAGGTATAGGGTTAAGAAGAGTAAAAGTACTTTTTAAGTACCTTTCAGGGATGATATAAAATAGAGGGTGTTCCATTTACAATAACTGAAATAACCATGGATGTGACTTTGGATCACCCTGTACGAAAAGTAAAAGTTATCGCAAAAGTGATAAGTTTTAACAAAATCAGACTATCACGAAAGCATTTTTCCCATGAGAGATTAGCCCTCAATTGTTTATTTTAAATAATGTAGGGTGACAATTTCATTACGATTTTCACATAAAACTGGCCATATCTTAAAAAGTATCGTCTAGATCCTAGTAAAAACCTTTATCATTGGAATAGGAAAAATAAGCCTAATTGAAATTTGGCATAATATACAGGGCGTTCCATTAAGAAAATATAAATTTGATATACGGTGACTTTATGAAATACCCTGTATATTATTAAATAATTTTTAAATGTGCAGTTTGACTTTATGAATAACATTTATTTAAAACTGTTTTTCGTAACTCTCAAGGTAACGGAGTTATCAAACTCCGGAGTATAAGTTGATCACCCTGTATGTTATTTCAAATTTGGTTCAGCTCACTTCGGCCATTCTTTCAATATAACGTTTGATTATGTTATACAGGGTAGTTTAGAAGATGTGTCATTTTGAAGATGGATACCATTTTTTTAATACAATATAATTCAAACACACAATTTTTTGGGGTCAGTCCTAATTTAGTTGAACAATGATTTCACTAATTTAAATTAAACGTACGAATTGAGTACCGATAACAATCTGACAATAGCCAAGGCTATTAACAAATGAATTTTGAACGTTGTCGATGACATCTGCGGTAATGTTTCTAATTTCTTGACGAATTCGTGCTTTTAAATCTTTATACTTTACTCGTTATGCAGTAATCTAGAGGATTTAAATCTGGCGATCTGGCTGGCCACTCCATTGTCCCTTTTCTACCTACGCAACAATTTGGAAAAACTTCATCCAAATAAGCGCGAACAGGCAAAGCGTAGTGTGACAATGCTCCATTTAAAAAAAAAGATTACGGTGGTGCATATTGGGCTCTCTAAATCCGGATACAACGTTATTAGAGCGGGAATGAGGACCAATGAAGATTTTCGGTTGCCCAATACGACAATTTTGTTTGTTCACATTACCGTTTCAAGCGAATGTTGCTTCGTCGGAAAAAGTATTCTTTTTACAAAATTGGCGTTGCCATAACATAATCGTTGCATTTGTTCACAATATTCATTTCGCCGTTCAAAATCGTCTTCCGACAGCATATGAAGTAAGCATATCTTGTAGGGATGAAACCTCTCTTTTCAACACTTTATGCACAATATATCGTATCACACTAATATTATTAACCGTGTCCGTAATGGTGGTATTAGATTTATCTCGCATTGCCAACACAATATTCAACTGATCTTCTTCACTTCTTGACTTTCGACCAGATTTCCAAATTCCCGAAATATTGACTCAACTTTGCTTACCATGCTTTGGCTAATGGACGGTCGGCCAGGGTGAGTTGCATTAAACAACACAGCACTTCTGATTGAGTGCGCAAGCAAGCTCCGAAACCAAGAATGCACAGAATTTCAATTCTTTCACGTTCGTTTAATTTACTGATATTTCACAAAATAACGGTAAAGGAGTTACTAAACTCACGATAACAATGCTGTCGTCTATCAAAAAACTAAACACATGTTGCCAACGTGCAAATAATTAAAATAATTTCAACAAAATGTACAATTTAATGTTTTCTTACATTGACAATGACATTTTCTCATTTTTAATGTTTACGTTAATTTTTATTCAATATTTCCTTATGTAACCATCGTCCATATTTATCTTGTCAGACGTAAAGAGATGTACCCTTTCTAATTCTGCAATAAAAAATTGAGGTTGATATTTAAAAAAAAATGTCGATGACGTCATATCGTTTTCTTAACACACCCTGTATATTTCACTTTTACGTAAAAAATTCTAAATTGAAAATAAAAATTGAATCAATGCTCTTTGTAATTGAGCAAGATTTATGACGACACCGAACAGATAACCTATTATATTTTACGTCAAAATGAAAATACCCTTTCTTACAATTAAATTTTGTATTTTTGCTAGTTCTCTGGTGGATTTAAACTAACATAAGTAATTATTATAAGTTTTGTTATGAACGAATAAGTTCAAAGGTAAAGAATTAAAAATTATTATTAATTTTATTAAATACATAAATAAAAAGTTTACTTCGAGTAGGATTTGAACCTACGACCTGTACTTTGCTAGAGTACCGCGCTAACCAACCGCGCTATGGAGATTCAAGCCCCAATCGATGTAAATTTTGTGTTTATGTATGTACAACTGAAGTAAATTCTAAATATAATGAGATTACAATCAAATTATTTATACTAATGGAATGTGAGCTTATATTTAGAATTTACATCAGTTCTACATACATAAAAACAAAATTTACATCGATTGCTTGAATCTATACAACTGGTACGCGGTACTCTACAAGTACGGTCGTAGGTTCAAACCTCGGGGTAAACTTTGTATTTATGTATTTAATAAAATTAATAATAATTTTTAACACAAGTGATCATTCCATTTTACTAAACATATGGTAAAATGATATTTACACATTTAGACAAAGTTTTAACAGTTTTATTGAAGACTACGTGACTCGGCGAACCTTGTACCGCCTTAGAGATCAAAGTTCGTAACTGTCAAAAATGGAAATTGATTTTGCGACTAAAATTATAAAGAGAAAACATTTTTTATTTATTTTGAATTGTTTGACAGGTATCTTTTTTTTATAATATTTACTTTTCAATTTCTTTATATTTTCTCACCTTTTAAACCTTCCTTAGACTTCTACAAATATTTCAAAACCAAAATTAGCCAAATCTGTCTAGCCGTTCTCGATTTTTAGTGAGACTAACAAACGTCAATTCATTTATTTATATATATATATATATATATATATATATATATATATATATATATATATATATATATATATATATATATATATATATATATATATATATACAGAGTGTTCTAAAAGTCCATCAGGAAACTCCGGGAGGAGATTCTATGAGCTAAAATAATAGCAGTTTGTAAGGAAATTTTTTTTCGGATTGTCATTTGTTGGCAAGTTACGGCTTGTCAAAAACCAATTTTTTTATTTTATTTATTAACGATTCTGGTTTTACAAAGAGATAGCGTTAGATAGTGGAATTACACGAACAAAGCATGACAGATTCTTCTATTTTATAATAATAATAATAATAATAATAATAATAATAATAATAATAATACATTTTATTTGTCCAACAGAAACAAGTATCAATTACAGGACAAACTGAAAAAAAAACTAAATACAAATACATAAACACCAATGCAAGAGAAAATACTACACACAACATAAGGATTATAAGTTACTAACATTTCTAAAACTATTGTATATTGAATTAAAATTACAAAGAGTGAGTAACAATTTACAAGTTTATCATAACAAATGTTCGTAATGACCTCCATTCGCCTCTATACATTTTCTAACGCGTTTTAGAAATGATCGTCTGACACGATGAAAAGCACCGATATTGTTTCTAATTGTTTCACACCCACCAATAATCCTTTGTCTGACTAAACGATTACATTTATCGGCTTGAATAAAGAGCACATAATTTTTTCTAATATTGTTTCTCTTTATAATAATGTTCATATTTTTGCGATGTGTGGCAAGAGAAAAAAGTTATCAACAAAACAAATTTTGAGTTTTAGGTAAAGTGCCCTCTAATGACGCATAATGGAACTTTTTTGTTACTGCTCCAATAGAACTTGATCTAATTAGTAAGAATGTCAAATGAGAGACTAATCGACCTTGAACTGCAGAAGTTATTTAAAAAGAAAATTTAAAAAAATTGGTCTTTGACAAGTCGTAACTTGCAAACAAATGACAATCCGAAAAAAAATTTCCTTACAAACTGCTATTATTTTAGCTCGTAGAATCTCCTCCCGGAGTTTTCTGATGAACTTTTAGAACACCCTGTATATATATATATATATATATATATATATATATATATATATATATATATATATATATATATATTGCGACAAAAATTATAAAAGAAAACATTTTTTGTTTATTCTGAATGCACCCTGTTTGGCAAGTATTTTTTTGTAATATTTTACTTGCAATTTCTTTATATTTTCTCACTTTTTAACCTTCCTTTCAAAACCAAAATTAGCCAAATCTGTTCAGCCGTTCTCGAGTTTTAGTGAGACTAACAAACGTCGATTCATTTGTATATATATATATATATATATATATATATATATATATATATATATATACAGGCTGTCCACAACATCTTTTCACAAAAGAAAGCTGTAGATTCTTGAGCTGATTTTATGTCGATTTCACGTAAATTACCTTAATACAAAAATAATTCCTAAGAGAGCTGGAGCTCTTGGAAGATGGCGCCCTAACATCTGTTTAATTCACATATCTTCAAAATGGTTTCCCTTTAAATGATAGCGTTCTGTACATTTATTTAGTGGAATATGCCCAATCGTATGACATGATTTTTTAATTGTACTCATAAGCGGTTCGTTTGGGCGAGGCATTGGACATTGTTATTCGTAAGTTTTTTGTTTTTCAAAATTTCGAAATTTTAACATAGAATTTAAAAAAATCGATTTGAAGTCTGAAGTCGCTACGACGCACCGTTTTCGAAATAAATCGATTTGAACTTTTCATGTGTTAATCATACTTTTAGAAAATTAACTAACGAATTCATTTACAATTATGAAAGATGGCTAGGGAAAATAAACAAAATAACAATTGCGTGAACGTCAAAATAACTAGTATTACAGATACTAGTTGAAGTGTCAAATAAGTTTTAAGTAAAAAATTTTTATTGTTTAGTTACATTACCGTAAATACAAAAAGTTGAATATTGTTAGAGTTTCGATTAGTAACGAAGAATATGCCGATATGCATTTAGTGTACGGCGAAATGCAATGCAATGCCCGGGCAGCAGCACGTAGATATGCAGATAAATTTCCAGGTAGAAGACATCCTGCTCCTAAATTATTTACGCTTCTTCATCGAAGAATTAGGGAAACAGGACCGGTAATTCCTAAAAATAATGAAACGGGAAGACATGCTGATCGGGATGATATTTTAATGGAAATTTAGTACAAACCCGAAATAAGCGTAAAGAGGTTGGCTTCAATGTATGCCAATGTATCAAAATCTTCTGTGTGGAACATTCTACTTAAGGAAGGCTTCAATCCTTTTCATTTCCAGGCCTTGCAAGCAGGTCATTTTCCTGCTCGTGTTGATTTTTTTAATTGGATGCAAAATAAAGAGAATCAAGATCAAGATTTTTTCTAATATTTTATTTTGGGAAGTATTAGGAAGTATTTTTGTATTAAGGTAATTTACGTTAAATGGACATAAAATCAGCTCTAGAAACGGCAGTTTTCTTTTGTGAAAAGGTTTGTGGACACCCTGTTATATATATATATATATATATATATATATATATATATATATATATATATATATATATATATATATATATATATATATATATAAATGAATCGACGTCTCTTAGCCTCACTAAATCTCGAGAACGGCTGAACAGATTTGGCTAATTTTGGTTTTGAAATATTTGTAGAAGTCTAAGGAAGATTTGAAATGTCAGGAAATATAAAGAAATTGCAAGGAAAATATTATTTAAAAAAAATACCTGTCGAACAGTGTGCGTCCAGAATAAATAAAAAAATGTTTTCTCTTTATAATTTTAGTCGCAAAATATGTATAAAAGTGAATTGACGTTTGTTAGTCTCACTAAAACTCGTTAAATCGACATAAAATCAGCTCTAGAATCGGCAGTTTTCTTTTGTGAAAAGAGTTTGTGGACACTCTGTATATATAGATAACTTATCCCTAGATTCATTTATTGCTGAAAAAACGCTTCCATAAACAAAGCAATAATAAACGGTTATCATTTATAACATAAATTTTGATATATAACTATCTAAATGTGTTTCACCCTCCACCATAATAAAAGTAAACCAGATTTGTTATTGTTTTTGATGATGAAATAATCAATGTCACATACAGTTAAATAAGGTGTGTCAGATAAAATCAACGATTACAAAAATAACGTGTATGAATATTTAAATCAGGTTTCAAGTTTGCAGTTACCTAAAGGCCATTGCCAATTTTACGTTACATTTTACTCAGATCACGTATTTAAGGTAATGAGTATCAAATACTCTGTTCCCAGACCTACATTTTAAAGGTGACCAAAAACTTTTGCATGCTTTTGCATTTAGTGTTAGGAATTCATTAGATACATAAATTAATTACTTTAAAAAACAGGATATTAACAAAAGCAAATTGATCAAATTCGAGGAAATATCACGTATATTATACGTTTGTAATCGTTTGCATTGGTATCGTGTTTAAATTGTAAATATGAATTTATATCGTACAACAAATATAAAAATGTCTTCAAATAAGATAACAACGTAGATTGAACACAAATCTTATTGCATCAAAGATACACAGTGTTTATTGCTTTATTTATATTCACCCCATTCAGAGAATAGGTTACTTCTGTACCGATCTATGTACAGGGTGAGTCAACGATAGAGTAAAGTAAACAGGTGTTTTATGTGTAAACTGCCTCAGTAAAATGTATTTATCATATTATATGGTTAGTAAGTGTGCGCATTTTAAACTAATGCTTCACTGGTTGGCGTTGTTCTTACTGGGTCGTACTCAAAGTGTGAAGTTAAAGAATTATGTTTCCTCCCGAAAACAAGTAACTTCCAGTGTACCACAAGGGTCACATTGTGGTCCAATACTGTTTCTTCTGTTTACTACCGACATTTCCTCGACATTCGATTCTGAAGTTCAGCAACATTTCAATAGATTATCGTCACGGTGTCAGTCTAACAAAGTGTATTTAAATGTAGATAAATGTGTGTATTTCCTTTAGAAAATCTAAAAATTTTTCAAAGTATGAATATAAAATCAATAACGCAGTCTTAAATAGAGTCACTGAGGTTAAAGACTTAGGAGTCTATTTTGGTAAAAACTGAATTTTAAACATCACGTGAATTTAATATCTGATAAAACGCGCGGAACCCGTGGTCTTATCTGGCATGTTTCGAAAGGCAGTTTACGAGCTTTGTTTTGTTCATTCGCAAGAAGTCTATTGGAATATGCGTAGGTTATCTAGTCGCCATTGCATAAAGTAGAAGTAGAAATTGAAATAATTCAAAATAAATGTCTGGCGGCTAGAGTTTAAGGGCGGAATGCGACACTTACCAGGTGAATATGCTGCATTACGACAACAATTAAATATGCCATCACTGGAATGAAGAAGAAAAGGATACGACCTGTTATAAATTAGTGAATGGTTTGATTGATTGTCCAAGTTTATTGGAACAAATAAAATTTTTCTGTAATACTCGCAATACCAGATCTGTGTATACCTTTTATATAGGGTAATCTAAACCTAACTTCGCTTATAATGCGTCGTATGATGAGGTACGGAAATGAATCATCTACATATGAATGGTTTGTTGGATCAGTGAATTCTTTCAAAATGTCTGTGACCAGAAAATAATTAATGAATAAAGGAAATACTGTGCAGAATATACTTTACCGTGTTATATTTTTAAGGTGCTTTAAGTTATAGTGCGTTATTTTTTTTTAAATTCAACTTATATATTTTTTATAGTTAGTTATATCTTTATGTTGTTATATATGATGTATAAAAGGGGCTTTTCCGTATAATAAACGTTATTATTATTATTACTATAAAGAGTGTTCCAAAAAAGTAGGGCAAAACAAAGTTAGTCGTTCTTAATGGTACACCCTGTATATCATTCGAGTTTTGAATTCTACGTGCAATTATAAAACTTTATATAGGTTTCATGCATGTAAAATTTATGGTTTTTGAAATAATTCGAATTTTATAAAAAAAATAGCATTTACAGTTCACTTAAAATATGTTCGAATTATGTTTTGTCACACGTTTCCCAGCATCTCCAGTGCTATCGTTCCAGAAGCATCTCGTATCGTCTCTTCCACATCTTCTTTTGTAGTGGGAGATATGACATATACACAATCCTTAACAAATCACCATAATAAGAACTCTAATGGGGTAAGATCGCAAGACCTTGGTGGCCACTGGACAACCTCAACTCCCTATCCGCTTTAGAGGATAATTATCATCCAAAAATTCACGTACCTCGCGAAGGTAGTGTAGAGGACATCATCTTTTTGCAGACACATACTCTGTCATTCATCATTACTTAGCAGACGAAGGAGGTTAGGCAAAACTTCTTGGAGGAATGGAAGGTAGACACGACCAATCAGAAAGGTCCAACAATTCTATTGTGGAGAATGCCACACCAAACATGTATGGACTACTGGTTTTAGTTTCATTTGTCGGATCCAAAACGGATTGTGTAATGCGTAATAGTGCATATTATGACGATTTACAGCACCATTGCTTCTATACATAGCCTCGTGAGAAAACAATATAAGATAAAGAGTTTGGAATAATCTCAAGTTGAGCATTAATCCATTGGGAAAAGTTTACTCTTCTTTCGAAGTCATCATTGCGTAATTCCTGGTATAATTCAATTTGGTAAGGATGATTCTTATATTTTCTAGTTGTCCGATTGTGACGTTTCATATGATATTTCTATCTGACGACTAATGACATACGGGTTTTATGAAGCAGAATCTCAAGTTATTTTTCTTGGTTACTGGTAGTTCTATTCACTATTTTAGTTTTATATAATTCACACTGCCCGTAGATTCGAATTTCTCCATCAAACTTTCAAAAGTGAGTCGAGCCGGATAATTCATTCTATATAATATTTCAGCAAGAAGACAATTTTTTTGAGCCTCTCCTAACACATAAACCATATCACTTAATTCCTTTTTAGAGTAGCCCATTATTTTACTATTGAACGCACAAAGCTTTCACAATCTTAAATGGCTACCAAAATGATTTCGCAGGTGAAACATTTGTCATATGGAAAATTGTTTTGATGGCTACTGCGAATAATCACGAGAAAGACCATTGAAAGATTGAATAATATAGAAATGTTAAACTAACTCAAAAACAGTAAGAGGTAGGTATACAGGGTGTTCTATTTGATAAATGTGATATTTTTGAATTTCAAGTTTCGCAGGTTTGACATATATTTTGAACACCCTGCAACACGTATCTCTAATATTTCTTCTTCAGAATATTTCAGCAAGAAGACAATTTTTTTGAGCCTCTCCTAACACATAAACCATATCACTTAATTCATTTTTAGAGTAGCCCATTATTTTACTATTGAACGCACAAAGCTTTCACAATCTTAAATGGCTACCAAAATGATTTCGCAGATGAAACATTTGTCATATGGAAAATTGTTTTGATGGCTACTGCGAATAATCACGAGAAAGACCATTGAAAGATTGAATAATATAGAAATGTTAAACTAACTCAAAAACAGTAAGAGTTAGGTATACAGGGTGTTCTACTTGATAAATGTGATATTTTTGAATTTCAAGTTTCGCAGGTTTGACATATATTTTGAACACCCTGCAACACGTATCTCTAATATTTCTTCTTCAGAACATAGGCTTTAGCTTGGTCTTTCCTTGGTCCAAACATAAATGGTTTTTTAACAAAACACAAGATGGTACATAATAATAAAGTTATACCTGTAAATGTGGTTTTTTTTTTTAATAAAATTCGAATTATTTCAAAAACCGTAAATTTTACATGCATGAAACCTATATAAACAAGTTTTATAAGTGCACATAGAATCCAAGAATCAAATGATATACAGGGTGTTCCGTTTAAAAATACTAACTTTGCCTTGTCCTGCTTTTTTGGAACACTCTGTATAATTTTAAGATGCGCACACTTACTAACCATATAATATGATAAATACATTTTATTGGCAAAGTTTGCCCATAAAGTACCAGTTTACTTTACTCTATCGTTGATCCACCCGCTACACTAACAAATGATTGGGTTTAAAGGCTTCTTAGTCAGACTCGAACCCGTTTAGCATACACACAAAGCCGGTCTTTACTTACTGTAATTAGATATATTAACAGATGCAGGCCACATTTTGTCAGAAGGGTACTAACGTCCAATTTCTAAAATGGTTGACTTAGTAGTAAGCGGTTCTGAAGTTTCAAACAAAATGATTACCGTTAGTGAATTCAGATTTGAAGAAGAAAGTGAACAAAGTTTTAGACGGAGTACTTTATCAAATGCCGATATGAAATTTTGTATTACCTGCACTTTTGAAGAATTGTACTCATTAGCACAAAGTATAATCGTTTGCTCCGTGGGAAACATTTTCTCCAGTTTTAAAGAAAATTAAATTAGCTAAAGATCTGAATTAGGAAATGAAAGATTGGAAACTTCAATGTTGATTTATTTGGAACGGTTCTACTCACATACCTTATGACGACGTTATCACAAGATAACTTTCCGAAATTAACGCTTTACTAATGCATTCAATTACACTGGGACGGAGATAACCCGTCACTACTACCATTTTCAGATTTATGGCATAGCATATTTTCCTGCCTTGGTTGTTTCATTCTTCGCATCATTTAGCGACAATATCAAAATAAGTTAAGATCGGTAGGATAACAAGTTAGCGCTTTAGGTGTATTGAAACCAATCGTCTGCTGATAAAAAAGCTGAAAATCCGGTTGGCTGCCTATTCTAGAAGTACATCATCGTCGAAAGCATCTGATTTAAAGTTTAATATAAAACGAATGAATTCTCACCTATTAAAGCCATTTTTACGATATTCTTCAAAACTTTCAGTTTTTTAGGGATTTTTTTTCGGTCTATTCTTATGCGACATAACTAATTCTTTTCATGTCGTGTGGTTGCAAAGTTGCTATATATGAGGTATCTGAAAAAGCATGTTCCGTACCCATACCGTGCTTTCTTTCTTCAAAAATGCTTAACGGTCGCTGTTTTTTACCTCACCGTCATTACCACGGTTGTCCCTCCTAACTCATTGATTCACAACTGTTGTTTTCATTGGACC
Organism: Vesta saturnalis; assembly: GCA_036346205.1. NCBI lineage: Eukaryota > Metazoa > Arthropoda > Insecta > Coleoptera > Lampyridae > Vesta > Vesta saturnalis. The sequence goes on from JARFJB010000176.1 coordinate 1,341,895, forward strand.
CATACAATCAATATTCAAAACGCGCTAAGGGTGATTTACGAGCCCGAGAGTGTTTATTGTTGAATTTCCTAATTCAAAATTGATTTTATAGTAAGGAGGTGTGGGACCATGTTTTGGACGCCTCTACGCCATGGGTATTTTTTTATTATGAATTATATCTTCTGTAAACCATTCTGGGACCAGTCGGTTACCTTTAAATTATGGCGTGCTCTTTACAGTTTCCCAATTGCTCTCTTGTTTTCAGGGCCTCACCTAACTGATTTTCCTAAGCTTGAAGTATACATGGGCCTCAACCACGATTTTTGATTTTGTCACCACATCTGCCCGTTATATTGTCCCATTATCTTGGAAGGTACTAGTATGTTTTTATAAGTGTTTTGTAACTTATTAGTTGAGTTGATTGGTCTGTTTTGAGTGGTCTACTAATCTCTCCTATGTTGTACGATAGAGCTGAAACAATATGCTCAAAACAAGAGGACCTGAAAAAAAAGAAAATATCGATAAAATACTTAAAAAGAATGCTTACCCCGATCTAACACCTAACCTAAACAAGAAAAGTGTAACCGAAAAAGAAGAACCTAAATATAGAGCGACAATACCATATACACCAGGTACCTCGGACAAAATACGAAGAATAGGCAGCAAATACAAGATACGCCTTCAAATTGACAAGAACGGTAGGGGGATAACTAACGAAACCCAAACCACACAATGAACATCAGGATTCCAAGAATGGTGTATACAACCTCCCATGCGAATGTAACCGATCTTATATAGGAGACAATAGTATACCACTAAAAATGAGAGCTCAGGAACACAAGAACAACGTCCGAAAAGGCGAAACAGAAAGTTTGGATTACATACAGATAGTGGCAAAAGATTCTCATCTTTTGCCACTCACCCGAAAATCAAAGGAGCTCACTAGTAGAAAATTCGATAAGCCAAGCTAGCGTAGAAACGAAACCCATGTGGATCTCAATAATGCGCGAAGAGCTTAGGCGCAATACACCTGTGGAATAGGTTACGACGCAACATACGCAATAAACTACTGCGCAACCACGAAAAAGTGTCTTGTGACTTGTAAGTGAAAGGTACCAAAGTTCGAAACTGAGAGTAGTTAAGTGCTTGGGAAAAAATCATAAAAATGCATTCGCCTCATGCGCGAAATTAGTCTTTCTCAGGATTAAACCTAATGACGCAGCAGAGTCCGCTTCCGAAACGTCGCACTATAAAAGCAAAAACTGTCTGTGGAAATAGGCCGATCAACTCAACTGGGGTTAAGTAGGTGGGTGTGTTGTATTGTTGAGATGCACTTTTTACTATGGCATGATGCAGAATTTCTGTGGTATAAGCTGACTTTCTCTGATAGTGTATAAGGATTATGCTGTAATCAATTCATATTTAAAAGCAACCACGTGCAAAACGAACGTATACAGTAAGAGTAATGCGGAGCAAGTGAGGAGGTGTACCGCACTTACCTTTGTCTATAAAGCGCGCATATCTCATAGCGTTCATTTAAAAGACCATGCGAGATTTGTGGTGATTTAACACCAATCAGATGAAATAATATAAGTTTTATGAATAGCATAACGAGAAAAAATATGTGTAAAACCGAGCCCTATCCATTACACTAATGTTTACGTGTTTATGTCCAGTTTTAATTAAAAATCGCCCAGCAGTACAAAAAACCACAAAACTTTGGCTATTACTTTCTTTCGTTGGATGTTCGGCTACTGTATAACATGAAGTTTCATACGATGACTGAAAGCAATAGCAGAAAATGAGTATTTAGTCGACTTCTATATACGAATGAAATATACAGGGTGTCAACGAAATCATTATACGTACCTTAAATTTGTTAAAACAAGAGATAGAAATTTGAAATTTCGGATGAAGATTTAGTGGATAAAATACATTTTTTGACATTAAAAATAGCTTACTATTACTTCCAGTTTTACCGGAAGTGGTCTTATTTTTCTTATTTTAAATAGGAACCTACCAATTTTCTTTCATAGAACGACGCCTCTCTAAATTCCCATTCCAATGATGTATAATAAGTTGTCTTTTGTTTTCTAAATGGCGGTTCAGGCGGAATTTTTGTTGATTTCAATGTTCCGCCATTGTGAAGTAAGTACTCGTTATTTTACAAAATATTTCAATGAATAGTCCAAGAGTATTATTTATTTTTAATCTCTTATTTGGAATTTATAAAATTCTGCTTAAATAATTAGTATTTATGATCCTACGTTGTACGAAAATTACTAATGTTTAGAAAAAAATTTCACCAATAATTCAAATAGAGAGCACTAAATACTAAATCCCATAAGAAATTACATCTATTTTACTATCTAAAAACAACACAACAAAAGTTAACTTCTAAATCAGCTGGTATACTACCAGGGTACAAAGAAAATTAAAATTGGAATATTTTCCGATATAATTAAAAAAAAACAATTTCTATACCTAGGTACTCTACAAGGTAACGAACAATAAGTATAAAGTCATAACGAAACACTGAAATGCAAAAAAGCTTACAAAACTATATTATTCTATTAAATGTTCTATTTTTCGGCCCTCTTGATCCTGGCACAGTAAAACTCTTCTAATATTTTCTCGCAAAACATTTTCTAAGTTATTGCTTGAAATATTTTGTATCGCTTGATGCATTCGGTGTTGAAGATTTTCTAGAGTTGCAGGTGGTGTTTTGTAGACCTTTTCTTTTAAGTAGCCCCAAATGGAAAAATCCAATGGGGTTAAATCAGATGACCTAGCGGGCCATCTTATAGGGTCATTTGTTCCCAACCATTGTTGGCCAAACCTCTGATTTAAATAATTAGTCACAATTCGTGAGTTGTGGGTTGGTGCACCATCTCGCTTAAATATGTAATTGTTTGCTGAAAGATTATTTAAAAAAAGTTCAATTTCATTCTGTAGAAAATTTAGACACATCTATCCATTCAGGGATATATTGAAAAAAATTTGTCCCATAATATAACGATTCCTAACCAAACGTTAATTCCAAACCGTTCCTGGAATGCTCCATCTCTTACTAATCGGCGGTTTTCCGTGGCCCAATATAACAATAATGGTGAATTTGACTTCAAACTACGCTTTTTTTAAATTCTTCTTACGTTTTCATGGCTAATATTTAAATTTAAAACAATCTCTCGCAAAGGAGCGGCACGATCATATTCAATATAAGCTAGTACATTTATATCACACTCTTCATTTATAATAAAAATTTCATTACCACCTTCATGAAGTCCATATTTCAAATAAACTTCTAAATACGGAAAATAGGTAAAATTCGGTGCATGGAGATCTGGATACCTTTCAGCGTATAATCTTGCTGTAGCTCTGGACTTTCTCTGACATTCGCCATAAATGATCAACATATTAATTTGTTCTTCCCGAGTATAAAATCGGATTTTTACTTAGATCTAGGTAGTCAATGATTTTTTAACAATTAAACATTTTTAACAACGCGAATATGTCGAAACTATAACGTTTTGGAAATTAAACTATCTGACAATTATTATTTCTAGTCAATTACTCGTATGTTTTTCCAAGCCTACTTAGGTAAATGCCTTGCTGTTTTTTTTTAATTGTGACAGTTTTGAATCCAACAGTAACTGAAAGTTTTAATGAATCCAAATAATAGGTATGTCATGCCTTACGTTTTTAACACTGCCATACTGAGTAAATGTAAACCGAATTTTATTCTAAATAAGGACATTCTTGAAAGAACTATTTTATTTATTACTATTATTTTATAACACATGATTTAGAAGTTAACGTTTGTTTTTAGATAGTAAAATGGATTTACTTTCTTATGGGGTATTTAGTATTTACTGCTTTCTATTTGAAATATTGGTGAAATTTTTTTCTAAACATTAGAAGTTTTCGTACAAGGTAGAATCACAAATACTAATTATTTAGGCAGAATTTTATAAATTCCAATTAAGAGATTAAATTAAATTAAATTAAAAGAGATTCTTGGACTATTCATTGAATTATTTTCTACTTACTTTAAAATGGCGGAACACTGAAACAAAACTCCGTCTGAACCGCCATTTTGAAAACTAAGACGACTTGTTATACATCATTGGAATGGGAATTTGGAGAGGTATGAAAAAAAATGGTAGGTTCCTACTTAAAATAAGAAAAATAAGACAACTTCCGGTAAAACCGGAAGTGACAGTCAGCTGTTTTTAATGTGAAAAAATGTATTGTTATCCACTAAATCTTTGTCCCAAATTTAAAATTTCTATCTCTTGTTTTAACAAAATTAAGATATGTATAATGATTTAGTATATACGCCCACTTAAGCGGTATTGCTCCATAACTCTCTTACTATTACAAATACGAAAAAATGTCTTATATAAAAGTTGTCCAGTCATAAACTACACGTTTTAAAATTATTTTCAGAAATGGCGGACTTCCGGTTATACCGGAAAGGAAACGCATGCCAACTTCGTTATTTTAAATAGAACAACCTATATATTATTACATTTTTGAATTCCTCGTTGAATTTAAAGGTCACTTTAATAACCATACTATGGGTCTACGTCGCATTGCTTCTGAGTTATTTGACATTTTGTGGAAAAATGACGTTTGCAGTGCCTCCGAAAACTTTCAATATCACGAAGACGGACACAGGTAGAGATATGTGGCTTTCGTTTTTTACTTCCGAAAAGGGTACCGCATCATTCTCATTCATTGCCAAAAATCTTGCTTTTAGAATTCAATAATGTCTATTACTCCGAAAATATTTTTTTTCAAACATGGATAACTTGATTTTTTTAAATGAAACCACCCATATTTTCTTACATCAGCGGATAGGAAATTAAATTTCATTTCCGTTGATGTAACATTATCGATATTTTGGAGTGATAGTTTTCAAGATATTCACATTTTTATCTAATTTCAGTTTTTATTGCGCATTGCCGCGGTGCTTTGGAAAACGTTTGTCAATTGTTTTAAACAACTGATAAGAAACGTCACTTTCTCGAGCTTCTGTTGTGCTTTGCTGTCTTGTGTATCAGTTTAAGTGTTTCTACAAGACATTTCCATTAAAATGTTACTGTCCGACGCAGAGTTGATCGACATGACTTTCATTCTTGGAGAATGCCAAAGAAATGCGTTATTGGCGTCCAGGATTTATGCGGTACGGCATCCTGAACAAAGACTTCCCCGAGAAACAGCCTTTCAAAAGTTGTTACAACGTTTTACAAACACCGGACGCGTGAAGTATCAAACGAGGGAACGTGTCAACAGGATAACCTGTATTTCTTGTACATTCCTTTTGTATATCTTCTGTAATCGTTAAGTAATTGTCCTTATGTATTTATTGATCGTTCCTTATGTATTTGTTGTGTATTTCTTTTGCATTTCTTGTGTAAGCCTTAAGTAATTATTTTGTATTACTTGTGCAATCCTTATGTATTTATTGTTCATTCCTTATGTATTTCTTGTGTATTTCGTTTGAGTTTTGTGTTCTTAATTCTTGAGTATTTATTGTTTATTTCTTGTGCATTAAAAAAATCAAGTTATCCATGTTTGAAAAAAGTTATTTTCGGTGCGATAAAAGCAGTTGTTTAAAACAATTGACAAACGGTTTCCAAAGCACCGCGGAAATGCACAATAAAAACTGAAATTAGATAAAAATGTGAATATCTCGAAAACTATCACTCCAAAATATAAACGAAATTTAATTTCCTATCCGCTGATGTAAGAAAATATGGGTGGTTCCATTTAAAAAAATCAAGTTATCCATGTTTGAAAAAAAATATTTTCGGAGCGATAGAAATTATTGAATTGAATGAGAATGATGCGGTACCCTTTTCGGAAGTAAAAAACGAAAACCACATCTCTCTACCTGTATCCGTCTTCGAGATATTGAAAGTTTTCGGATGCACTGCAAACGTCATTTTTTTCTACAAAATGTCAAATAACTCAGAACCATAGTATGGTTATTAAAGTGACCTTTAAATTCAACGAGGAATTTAAAAATGTAATAATATATAGGTTGTTCTATTTAAAATAACGAAGTTGGCATGAGTTTCCGGTATAACCGGAAGTCCGCCATTTCTGAAAATAATTTTAAAACGTGTAATTTATGACTGTGGACAACTTTTATATAAGATATTTTTTCGTATTTGTAATAGTAAGGGAGTTATGGAGCAATCCCGCGTAAGTGGGCCACCCTGTATAACTCCTCAACACTACTCGTACATTGTATGAATATTTGTTCATTCATTATTTGTTTCAAATAGTTAGAACTTAGATAACCAAGCTTTATAGTTTTGGTCTTAAACCACTTAAATAAAACGATTATGTATGAAAAGCAGCAAACAGTGCCCGAAGCATTTAAGTTTGTCATTTTATAATCCAATTAAGCAATGATAAATGAAATGCAAAAACGCCAATGTATGTTTTTGGAACTTTTTAGATTACGTGTCAGTTGTATTATAGATTGATTAATTAAATGAAATCCATTTTACGACACTTTTCATTACTAAATTTGATTGATTACTTTTTACGTCATATCCATCATTTTGAAGCGTCGTATCGTATAAAATAATATTCGTTCATTTTTGTGTTAATATCGACCATATATATTTTATTTTCCAGCAAATATTTGATGCTGTTTAATTAACTGTTTAATATGCTTACTCAATATTTATCTTACTACATAAATCAAAAACTTAAATGCAGTAATTTCTTTTTGTAAACACAAATAGCAAAATTACTAACTTTATAGAACTAGTGCTAATTAAATGGCAGTTTTAAATTACAAAATTTGGAAAAACATTAGGCACTTTTTGGGGGGCAGAAACATTTTCTTGTTTTAAGATTCTTGAATTACCGGAATTATCTTAGTTTTTCACTAGAACAACTTGTTCTAATAAACTTTTTGCATGTGTTTAGTTTTTTAACTATTGTTATTTTAATTGTGGTTACCTATACTAACCGAAGTATTACTACTAGTAAGGTTTAGTTAATGAAAAATTTTCCAAGCAAATTAAAGAAATTTCAGAACATACAGCAATTATCAGGAATGAAATATTTGAAAACAAGTTTTGCCTTTTCTAAGGCAAAGTGGTGAATTACACTGTTCTAACAGGAATAGCACACGTACTGCATACAGCACACCTTCTTGATGTGGCCTGCTTTGGCTGATGTGCAATACCTGCCATCCTGATTTGTTTGTCCACCGTTGCTTTGTGGTTATAGATAGTCATACTTTTTCTTTTCTGTGATATTGAACTGGTGCTGGCAACCGCCTTGGCAAGCAGTACTTCATAAACTTTCCTACGAAAATTTTTATTTGTGAGTTGCTGCATGTCTAATTATTTGTGAATAATGAATGCATTCACTGCACACGTATCGATGAAGTGAAAAAATGGTGTATGCCACCATTTTAAACTTTTTCGATCACAGCCATAGTCTCTTTTTAGCCGGCTGAAATTGTCAGCAAAATTCATATTTTTGTTGTAGTCATTCAGTACACGTGGGCATGCGCTTACGATGTTGATCCATCTTTTTCCCTCCTCTTTATACTCATGGTGTCACTTGAATCATGTACAGTTGGATGAGGTTCACAGCCCGTTTGTCCATCCATTTGTACACTACTGATTGCTGACTCTGCTATCGAAGTCCCCTTGCTTCATGGTTTTATCGTCGTTCATTTTCGGAATAAATTTTCTGCGAACGTTTACTGGGGGCTTTCAGTAAAACGAATAGAATATAGGACGTGAAGAAATTGTTCATGAGAGCTATTTGGTTTCTACCATAAGGTTCTTCACATAAATCTGTCACAACACGCGCTCCCAGTCCCACTTTAAATGCAGATTCTTCACATAGCATCCATATTTTATAGCCTCTTTTCACAGGCTTGTTTCTCATGAATTGTCTCATGGAGCTCCAACCTTTGAATTTTACCATTGACTCATCAACTGCTACATTTTGACGAGGATCATAACATTCAACTTCTGATTCAGCAGCTCAACAAGAGGTTTCATTTTGTATAGCTTGTCAAAGTTCGCTTCTCCTCTTTTTGGACGCCCAATTGATTGCAATAAAAATAAATAGGGCATTCTATTTAAGAAAACAAAACGACTACGTGTATCGCAAAACTGGAAAATCTGGCAACAGTGCCGATATCATTTTCCAATTCCGCGCGCCCCGAAACCCCCAAATGCCGAATTTTGTAATCGTAACTTTCGCGATTTTGTAGATATTTAAGCGTTTCTGTCATTTTTCCTAACCCGGTATACTACTGCATACCTTAAAAAAATGATTAGGGTTATAATAGTTTTATTTTTTCTCATCAATATCACTTATACTACCTTCCCGCTTCTGGCTCAATTTTTCTTACATTGTTTACATTGGCATCGCCGTGTTCTACAAACTATCTGATTTTCAAATACCCAGGTTTCATTTATAAATCTCGTTGTCGTTCAATTGCTGATTGTAGATTTTTGACGTATTCCGGCTAATGCAATATTATTCAATTCAATAACCTCTTCGAGGATTAGCTTTCTGGTAGCGAAAGCCGATGTTTAAAACTATTTTCCGTAATTCACTGAGTGAACCAGTAAATATATTCTTAACTTAATATTGTGGTTTAACATTGAGTACTGCCGGGAGTAATGATGATATTATCACGGAAAGGAAGTAAGCATTCAAAATTTTGATGAGTGGCACCATTACACAGGCCTGGAAGAATACAACAGTAAGAAGCCATGGCAGTTTCACTTTCCCTGTTTGTTTTCAGATTCTACCTTGGCTATTTGATCTATGTTTATGACAATAGTGGTCGTTAAACGTCATTAGTTCCTTTGTTCATCTGTCGTAAAAGGTTATTATTTCATACTGTCCGGTAAAGTGCACTTTACCGGGCTGCTTTTGAGTCCGGCAAAGTGCACTTTACATCATCAGAGCCTATAAAGGAAAAATTTCATTAAACAGTGGAAAATACCGAAATACATTTCTCTGAAAAGTAATAAAAGTTAGAGACTCCAGGGATCGAACCCGAGATATCTAACATGCAAAGCGAATTCCTACCACTGAGCTACTGGAACTGTACGTGTTTTTTTGTTACATTTCTGGACGTTTTGTGGTCTAAAAAATACGAAAAACACATTTTTAGAACCTAAAATCTCGTTTCTAATTGTGTGTGTGAGTGTGCGCGATATCATTAAAGCTATCGATAAAAAACAAGTTTTTAGAAAAAAAATGTCGTATGTGTATGTGTGTGTGTGTGTGATATCTTTTGAACCATTAAAGCTATCGATATTAAATTAGGTACAAAAATTCTTTGGCATAAAATCTAGGTAAAGTTCGTTAATGAGCAAAATTTAACCAGTGGTGGGGCATTTTTAGGGGATTAGAAAATTAAAAAAATTCATTGCTTCAAATGTTAAAACGTTACATAATTAAAAAAAAAACAATCTAATCCTTTTTTATATAATTTCAGAATAAGAAAATATACAATAACCAGTGGCGCGCTGTTTTTAGGGTGCAAAATTGTGCACTTTTTAACTTATCAACCGATTTTTTTGAAAGTCCGGTATTGGGGTTTTCTAAGATCGCTAAATATAAATCATTTGTCAAAATTAAAAAATTCAAAATGGCGGATTACAAATGGGGGATTACCGTGTTTAAAATCCGATATGACTAAAATTCAGGTATGTGGGCCAATGATCCATTTTGCAACTTTGTTAATTTGTAAAACATTATCTAAATAAAGAAAAATTTAGAAAACTGCCAGTGACGCACCGCTTTTAGGATGCATAATTTTTTCGATAGTCGGGTATTGGGAGTTTTTAAGATCGCTAAGAATAAATCATTTGTCAAAATTAAAAAAAATCAAAAGGGCGGATCAAAAACGGGGAATTATCGTGTTTAAAAACCGATATTACTCAAATTCAGGTATTGTGGGGTTTGAAGTTATTTATTTACATATATGACAGGCAGAGGTTTTTAAATAATAATATATTACAAACCGCGCAGGGAAGAGCTTCATTACAGCCGAGCGTTGGACAACTGATCTAGAGCGAAGGTCGAGATCAGTTAAAACGCGAGGCAGTAATGATGCCTTCTTGCAAGTTTTGCATACCATTTTATTCGCAATCATCCAATGTTAAAAATAACTATATAAACATTCAGAATAATAAATATCCTGATGTAACCAATATAAAGCAAAGTAAGCTGGGTGTGAAAATAAATACATAAAATTATAACTGTCAAATTACAGAAAAGTCGGTTTTTTCGAAAAAAAACTCAAAAAGCAGATTACAATATGATTGCGAATGAAATTACTTACAGTATAAAATAAAATACATAACGATACACGTCCGTGAACTCATTTTACAGTACTCATTGCGAGTTTCTGAACTCGGCTCCTTCGTACTGTAAAATACGAGTTGCCGGACCCGTGACCTTAATTACTATTCTATTCCGCTCCTCTTCTATGCATTGTTCAACGAAAATCATAGAAATTGTTGTTTAAAAGCGTCATTTTGGCCAATAATAATGACCAATTTATTCACTCGATTGCGGCATAACGAAAAGTGAATGCCCTATGACAATAGACCATGATCAGTTCAGTAATTAGAATGACGTGAATCTTCAAAGCACTTCGAAAAGCGAAAATTGAACCAACGAAAGCCCATGGTTTTTGTTTGGTAGTTTGTTACTAGATTAATTCATTATACCTATACTTTTTAATCTTCGAGTAACGATTGTCAGCAAATCTACCAATTTTATGCAAAACTGCAGCGGTTACATTATCTTTTGCTAAAAGAATGGGTCTAATTATTTTGCATAGTACTCCGCATCCTCATTTTGCTCAACTAATTGTATCAGATTTCATCTGTGAAGTAACAGTCAGTTATTCACTATCAACCATTTTTTTCAACTTTAACCAAGACTGCAAAAAATGCATTCCGATTCGTGATCCCTAGAAATGCCAAGTCCTACGGTAACGGTATGAATAAACCTAACCTCATTAGCAAAATTGTGTGTTCTATTCTATTGTTTTATTTTATTGTATTTTAAAGTAGGTGCCAGGCCATTTATTTCGCACCAGTATTAGAATTAATATGGAATTTCAAATTGCTCATCAAAAAATATTTTGAATTCAAAGATATAAACATGCGGTGCAAGACAGTATAAGACTCGTTTTAGTTTGGTAAAGACAGCCAAGTATCTCGGTTGTTGTTGAAGATAGAACCTTGCGGTTTCGCGGATCGCGGTCCTGTGCCACTTTTTTGTGAAACTCAAGATGTCCTGAACGGATCTTTCCTAATTTCTTTTTCTTTCATAAGTTACAGGGCGTTTTTGAAAATTCACACTTTTTGGACCCCCTCCATATCTACGAAGTTTCTCAGCGATAATGTCAAATTGAAAACTTATCCCATAGAGAATTTTATGTAGAATTCAGTGGCGCACCCAATTTTTTATACGACCCAAACTTATGATTTTTTCAATGGAACACCCTGTATTTTATCATCTCATTAAATTCCTTATTTTTTTTCCTTCAAATGATATATAATATATAAACATAAATTCTTCAAAAATGCTCCAAAATCACTGAAACATTGATTTTTAATAGTAGGCTATGGATTTTTCATACAAAAAAAGTTCAAATTGAAGAAATACTACTTGTGATTTTTCCATGAAAGGAACAAGAACAATACTAACACTAATTCACTAACAAAACGCAAAACGTAGGTAACTAATAGCAACAAATAAATAGTAATAAAAAGTTCATAATGTAGAATAAGCAACTAATTAAATATTTACTCATACTATTTCATTTCGAAATTATTTGGTAACTTATTCATTGAATTGTTCAAATTGATGTCCATTTTCTCTAACACACGATTGACACAATTTCGTAATACGTCTTAATGCATTTAAAATTATGAAAGGCCTATTTTGTAAATTCTGGAAAACTGCCTCTGTTGTTGCACGAAGTTCTTCAATATTATTGTGCCTCTTACCGTATATTTTATTTTTCAAAGAAACCCACAAAAAAAGTCCAACACTGACAAATTAGGTGACCTTGCAGGCCACCTAATGGGTCCATTTGTTTCGATCCAATGGTCCTGGAAAGTTTCTTCTAAAAACGGCACAATCAACCTCGAATTGTGGGCAGGGGCACCGTCTTGTTGGAAGTAAATGGCATTAAGATAGGCGAGGGAAACATTCTACAGGAATTCTGGTATTACTTCTTCTAAAATTGCCAAGTACCTCTCGTGTTGAGAGCCCCTTCAAAAATGTGGTATTTTATTGATGTCCCCAATAAGAAACAGGCTACATTAAAACCAAATCTACCCTGTTGTTGTTGCTCAAAAATTAGGTATTGGTTTTCATCATACCAGTGCCTTATATTTTGCCTGTTAAATAAACCGGCACTGCTTATATGGGCTTCGTCTGACCATATGACTTTACTGGCAAAATTATTGGTTCAAAAACCAATTACAGAAATTCACACGCCTCGCTGCATCACCAGGGTATAAATGCAGGACAATATTCACTTTGTAGGGTTTCAATTAGTGTTTTCTTAAAATCCTTTCTACCCGTGATCGGGGAACGCCAGTGTCATTTTCTAACTTCGTACAATAAGTCTGAGGAGAGACACGGACGCTGGCTAAGACATTTATTTCATCCACTGCATTATTTTCCTTGTTATACGTGTTGGCTCGGGGTTTAGAATACGCACCCTAATTTAGATTATTCTTTAGTTGAAATATCGTTGCTCGGCTAAGTTGACGCCTCTCTGGATATCTAACGTTTTAAAAACAATATGTCATATAATGTCTTATTGTAAATTACTATTTTACCTGTTTAAATATAATTCTAATGCTTCGTCAACATTTTCATGGCGTTGATTGAAACATTGTATGATATCATACTTTTCGTTGTTCTGAAAGAATCTTTCAGCCATTATAAAGTTTCACAAATTTACAAAATCGCCAAACACAAACACAACAAAACGCATCAAAATTTATCATCATGACAGCAGATGTGTTGATTTCTCCACAGTCACTTAAGAAAATAATGCTCCAAAAGTCAACAACAGTGTTTGTAGCATCCATGACCTACTATAAAAAAATCACAAATAATAATCCCTGTAGTAAAACTTTGAAATCCATGGCACTCTGTTAAAATTCAATGTTTTAGTAATTATGGAGCATTTTTGAAAACTTCATGTTTATATATTATATATCATTTCGAAGGAAAAAAAATAAGTAATTTAATGAGACAATAAAATAGAGGGTGTTGCATTGAAAAAATCATAAGTTTGAGTCTTATCTCCATAACGATACCCCGAAAAAAAAAATTGAGTGCACCCCTGGGTTCTACGTAAAATTCTCTATGGGACAAGTTTTTATTTTGACATTATCGCTACGAAACTTCTTAGATATGGAGGGGATCCAAATAGTGTGGATTTTCAAAAACACCCTGTAATTTATAAACGAAAGAAGTTAGGCAAAATCCCTTCAGGCCATCTTGAGTTTCACAAAAAAGTGGCACAGGACCGCGAAACCGCAAGGTTCTATCTTCAACAACAACCGAGATATCTGGCTGTCTCAACCCAAATGGGATACACTGTACATACGAGATATCAACCATTTAATCATCATTATACAAGTCTTCACATATAAATAACATCTTTAATAATAAATTTTAAGTTGATGAAAATGTATAATTAATTATTGTGCAGATAAAGCAAACAGGTTTATTAATACACTTCAAAACGTAAAAATAATAAGTTATTTTAATAATAAGATAAAAAGCTAAAACGAGTTAATAAATAATTCTAATCACATAATGATTGAAATTAATTGCGGTATAATGGCATTTGTAATGTTGTCATGTCAACGTTCGCGGTACGTACTTAATAACTAATAAACGCGAATGCAAAACTGCGTGTTTATCAAATGAATGCAAATACATAGAATATCAATTAGAATGGTTTAAATGCAAATCAATAAAGACGTCAAAGCACAGCCTTAAGCTGTGGTCAAAGTAATTGAGATTTCTTTGTTGATACTAAAAGGCACAGCAGGTAATAATTTATCAACAGTTTTCGTAACAATAATTCAAGTCGACCTATTACAGATATCTGTTTTAATACTTAAGGTTTCAGTTATTCGCTTTTTCATTTCATACCTTTGAGTTATTTATTACCCGAACACAGCACTATATTGGTTATTGAACCACAATAGTTTGTAGTTGTGGTTTTACTAACCGAATAAGTGCTTGAATTAAAATCATGGTACGTTCGTTTCCAGAAAAGGTAGCCTTTTTACTTTTTTGGCACTAATCACGAACGAAGGCGCGTGGTGAATATACAGCTTACGGGTTCAATGTGAAGACAGAAATAACATACATGCCTTTTCTTTTATTAAAATAGAGTACAATCTACCTGTTTATGGTCTGAATCTCTATTCTCTGCAAGAAAATCTTTTTGTAATGATAGGAAAAAAATTCCTCATTCACTTAACGAGATTCATAATTAAAATAGTAAAGTCCTTGTGGGTCCTTAATATACCGGGTGTCTGGATAAGGGTACGGACCGGCTCCATCTCAACAAGAGAAATGGCTGGAAAATATTTTGAAGTTCAAAACTCGACCGATAGGGGACGTAACTTCTACGAAGTAACATAAATCATTGAATAACTACTAGTTATTCAATGCATAAATTCATGCTATCTCAGAAAATTGGGTGATGAGCTATAACTTTGATAATATAATTTGAGAGCTTGGATGATACCGCATTATTTTGCTTTGAGACGTTTTTCCGTATCACTCATATTAAAGGAGGGGAGCCCAATGCACTTTCCAATATTTAATATCTCCTGAACCACTAAACGGATTTGAATACTCTTAGTCTCGTCTGAAAGAACAATTTATAGTCTTTTGTTGGAGCGGTTAGTTTTAGATAAATAAACTAGAGGGTGTTCTCTGCAGTACATATTTTGTGACTTTTTGGAAAAAACTAAATAGAACGGCACGCGGCTTAAAATTACCTAAATTTTAACGAAAACCCCTTTGCAATAACCCCATTCGTTCTCAATTTATACGAGAAAATGTTAAAAATTTGGATAGACCATTGATTACGGGAAAGTGGCAACGTGCAGCTGATTCAAGCACCTGTAAGTGTTCCTAGAACACGCACCGAGGAAAATATTATCAACGTTTTGGCCTACGGGCAATACGCTGCTATCTTAAGCACCAGAAAAATTTCCGACGATATAGGGTAGACCGGGGACAAAAGTAACAAATTTAAGATTTAAATTTATTTCAAGAAAACTATTTTTTATGGTATAAATTAAACAAAAAATAAGCATTCACAAAGTTGTCGACTTTTAAAGTAATGCACGCAGTTGTTACTTTTGTCCCCTTTTTTACGGACAGTTGTAACAGATAATGGGGACAAAAGTAACAAGCTCTAAAATGAAAAATAAAAATAAATTATTGGAGTAATTGTGGTACAAACATTAAAAGTTAAAACTTAAAATTATTTATTCCCCATGTTTGTCCAGGTCCTTGCATGTTTCTGTACAAACAAGGCACCAACACTTGGCATGAGACGAGTCATCAGTCTCTTCAGGTTTGGTTTTATTTTTCTTTGCGACACTGCCAATTTTCCTTTTTTTTTTTGTTTTCTTTGCCTTTGCTGATCTCACCCTTTGATATATCTCCTTTATTATTTTCCGTTGTTATTCTTTTACGCTTAACTTTTTTCTTGTTTGTTCCATTTTTCTTCAATGATGGCATTTTTAATGGGAGTACCGGTTAAAATGGCACTAACACGTTTCCTTCTTCGTCTATTATTTTCCTTCCGTGGTCCTGTTTTCGAATGAGGACGAATGATTTCTTGGGTAAAAGTCAGTGATTCAGGGCTTCTCTCATTCAAACGCTGCTTGGTTGCAGCTTGTTCTAAAAATATTTGTATTTATAAATAAGGGACTTGCTAAATTTTAGAGTGTATTTACCTGAATACATATTTGATGGACAAATCTGTACCCGAATCTGGTGGATTCTCCAATAACCGCTGCAGCTCTTCTTGTGTTAAAAATAGTTTCATATATAGTTTAAAGGAACTGAAATAATTTTAAAATTTTTACCTTCAGAGGAACCTGTCATTTTCGATGGATTCGGCATTGTCGATTCGATGGTGTTATTGGCTTGCAACTGTTCAACTGGTGGCACTTCATTTTCAGTTTCTGACGTTGCTCTATTGGCTTGCAACTCGATAATGGGCAATATTTCATTTTTTCTCCCTGGTGCTGCTCTATCAGTAACGGATGATGACGCAAAGTCTGTGTCATTAAAAATATGATCATTAGGTGGATATATTCCAATACATTTAAATGCATTTAATATATTAGACGGAGATACAGATTGGTACACTTGGTATGTCATATATAGTCATATTTTTTCCTAGATTTTGTCCCAACCATCTGTCGCATTCACTATTTACTGCTTTTTTAATCGGACCATATACAGCACGGTCTAATGGCTGTAATTTGTGTGTACAGTAAGGTCGGAATGACATCATGACTGTTCCGTTATTTTTACAGAAATCCAAAGACTCTATTGATATATGCGAGTCATGATTGTCCAACAGAAGTAAGATTTAGTTTTCTTGCGATAAATTAGAAAATTTCTTAAAATGTTTTAACTGGAGCAGGAAATCAACCACTTGGATTTGCTGTACTAATGGAACATGTGGGTCCATCTCTTATGGAATGGTCATTGTATCGTTTTCAGGGAAAACAAAGATGGGCGGAACGCTGTTTCCTACAGCATTGATGAGTATGGAAACTGTTACTAGCGTTGCCTGATGTTAGAGCACCGATTTGTTTCACACCTCGCTTTGCAGCGATTCTATTGGGTTTCTGAACCGTTGTAAGTCCTGTTTCATCGACATTCCAGATGTCATTGGCCGTGAATTTTTCTCTATCTAAAATACTAGTAAGATTATTGAAAAAGTCCTCGACTGTTTTGTTATTAAAACTCGATGCCCTAATATCTAAAATTGGGGCCTCTGGTGTGCGTGTTGATAAAGCGGGATGTCTTTTCATAAGTCCAGAAAACCAATCTGCTCCAGCCGATGCATTCATTTGCCAGGTTTCGGGAGTTTTTTCTTGTATCTCATTGCCAACTGGAAAGCCAATGCTTTCACCTGTTTTGGACTGCATCCATAAAATACTTCGGAAGCAGAAATGAGGTACTGAGCTAATATATTTTCTTTTTCTTCAGAAAATACTTTTCTGACGCATCGGTAGCCCATTCTTACGGTCGATGATGGATTTTCTTTGCTTAGCTTCTTTTTCTTAACATAACGACACAATGATACGTGGCACAAGTTAAAATAGTTTGCAGCATTTCTTATACTTGTTTCTGTAGTTAAGCACAAATTCGATGCCATTTCATATTGTTCCAGGCTCGCTTTTGGTAGTTTGAACGCGATGTCTTGGCATGACAATAAACGTACTAAATACCACAGCCATCAGCTTAAGGCGGCTGTGTAAGTACATAAAAATAACACAAAATTATCTATCGGAGACGATTGTAACAGCGTTACAATTGTCCCCATACTAAATGTTACAAACGTCCCCTATGTACGTTTTCTTATAAAATAGTATGGATTACTGGCATCTTTAATATTATCTCAACAAAACTAAAGTAATTTTAAAACCCACACATTGAGCTCCATACCCGTATATTTACTTATTAAAATAATAGCACGGTGTCGGATGTGTTACAAAATTAAAACAAAAATGAAAACTTACTTTGACGACTACTAAACACACTCGGCACAACCACAACGGAATATCAGTACTAACAATAAAATGGAAGCTAAAAATCTAAGAGAAGCTTCCATCGAGAACGATGGAAGCTTCTAATGGCATTTCGTCTTCTTTCCATCATATTTTCCCTGGTTGTTGGTTTCTCTTGGAAAACCTGGTCTTTCAGTAGGTAGAAATGTAAAAAAAGTAAGATCTGGCAAACGCGCCGACCGGGGAAATATACTTCCTCTTCCAATAACATGATTCGAATATTGCTCAGATACATGCCGACGTACGTTTTCGGTTATAATGTGCCGGACAACCATCAAAGTGGAACCATAAATGTGTCTTCTTGTTTCCAAGGAGACGTCTTCTAAAAGTGGTGAAAGAGAAACATTTAAAAATTCCAAGAACCACTCCCCATAGAGTTTGATAAAAAAAATATAGACCTATAATTCTTCCTTCCAGTATTCCGCACCATACGTTCAAACTCTAGCGATTTTGGTGTTCTACTGGACGCATTGGACCAATAATGCATGTTGCGGAAATTCACACCCCCTGTGCTACTGAAAGTGGCTTCGTCTGTCCATACTATGAGTAGCAGGAAATTCGAATTTTCCGGAAGAATCATATTTAGGAGCCAGTGATAATGGTTGAGTTTATGACCATAATCAGTATGATTTAATGCCTGATGTAATAAATGCGGTAGGATTGCATATTACTGTTTTGAAGAATCTCGTAGATAATTGTTTTTGGAACTCCCAAGTCGTCGGAAATTTTCTGGTGGCATCGTATGCAAGCAGGCCGAAACGTTGATAATATTGTCCTCGGTTCGTGTTCTACGAACTCTTACAGGTACTATCGCGAAGCAGTTTTCACTAAAATGTTACCGTGAGTTTTCGGATTTTTAATATCGACAAAGAATGTGTTCTGTTATTCTCGTTGAACATGTGGACTGCAATTATCGATCACTTTTTAACCGGTCCATACTTTCTACCTAAATGGTAGCTTATACCGCCAGTGCCATTACTAATGAAACATACGCCACTCCATATCGGACGCATGTGTGATTCGTACATGATGGCACTCCAACATGTTTTAGCCTAAATGCCTAGACCTAGAATTTTTGAACGTGTGTAACTTAATAGTGCATCATGTCCAATACATACTTTTACTCTCTATTCGCTTTTGCAGAAGACAATTTTTTGAGTTGAATTTTATTTGTTATTCAACACCTTGTAGCTTTAGAGTTTGCGGACATATGTGCAAGTTAATTAATTTGCAGTCGGTCTGTTAGAAGTATTACGAGTTCTTCTCATTGAGGCGTTATGACCTATACTCAAATGAACATTTTTTAAAATAGTTACACTTCCGATTACACCGTAAGTCGATACCAAATTTTTTATTATAATGGAGTAGTGTACTTTGTATTACATATTTGGATTATATTGCTTATTTTAGGTGAACTTTCTGTAAAACTAGTAAAGATTATTTCAATTTGGAGTTCATTTGCAATTTTTCTTTTAATTTGACAGCGTAATGTTAATTATCTATAAATCTATTTTCTTTATTTTCCCCTGATTTGGGGTGTTTTATTAATACACCAAAAATATGGTGGTATTAGACGGTTCTCACTAATCTCAAATCTGATTATATGTCAAATTTAATTTAACAGCTGCCACATTTAATTGAAATGATTAGTAACCACGAATCACTGCATAATAATAGGAGCCTATTGAATTTTGAGTGAAGAAGTAGGGTTCCGCCGTATTATAACTTACCCATAAATTTATTCTGGGGTGTCTTTCAATTGAAATAAAAGATTTTCATTAAATTTCACAAAATAATTTGATACAACTAAAAAAGTTTATTTTCAACAGTATTAAAAACTAAACAGGAATAAGTAAAGGAACGACACTGCTTTGTCGTTTACGGTCCTTCAGGTAATTTAAAAATATTTAATAACTGCCAAAAGTGTCTAAGTCCAAGTCATTCCATCTCCATTACTTCTACACGTGAATTAGGTTCATCATTTTCAGAAGAAAGTGCTGAATCTGAATCTGATTCCTCGAGAGAAATAATGAATGGTGGAATATTTTCAACAGAAATTGGGCCCATTAGTTTTTTCCAGTCTTCTAAAGATATTTTTTCGCAATGATTTACATAACCTTGTTCACATGTCGGACGTACACTTAGAAAAAGCAAGCCGCCATAAACTTGCAACCCTATCTTTTGATTTAGGTTGCGAATTTATGTGCTTATTATAGAAGGTCTTAAAATAAGCCCATGCCAACTGAATTATATTGTATTGACATGGTCATGACCATGCTTTTTTAAAATGTCGTCAATTACAAACCGTTTAGTATGATGTTCTCGAAATGGTTTAATCAACTCCCACAATTGTTTTTTTGTTAGATTATCGTTAATTTTCACATTGTGGTTGATAAAAAATTCTGCAATTGAGATTTCTTGCTAGAAGAAGTTGGTGGTTTGTTCAACTTCACCGAGTGATACGGTGCATTATCCATTACCACCACACATTTTGATTGCAGTCTATCCAAAGCAGAAATTAACTAATTATCCACCCAATTTTGGAAAAGTTCTGCAGTCATTCTCGTGTGATAGTCACGGTCATTATTTTGTGAGTTCAGTAAGTGGTCGCACCCCTCTAAGAAGCCAGTTACAACCTGCGTGTAATATTGTAAAACGTTTGCCTTAATTGTGGGAGGATTACTTTTCAAATCAGTATCATGCCCCCAACGAAGAATATTATTCCCATTTTGGTAAATCCACGTTTCATCTAAAAACATGAATATCACGTTCTCACTTGAATTTACAAATTGGATGAACTTCTTGAGAAAAGTGATTTTTAATTCGACATATTTTTTTTTCGCATAGTTGTTTACGTCCAATAAACATTTTGTACCCATCGAATGTATAATTTTGAATAAACTTAATCTACTACCCTTAAAATCCAAATTTGCGCGACTTTTGGCCAAAAGTTTGTCGATCGTAAAATGTTCAGATTTTTAAATCCTTGCGAAAAGCATAATTTTCGAATATATCGTCACTAGTAGTTGCCGGTTGACCTAATTTATCAAAATCTGTCTGTTCGTGACGTCTGTTCAAAATTTTATTGGTGCTCTTTACAGAAACCTGAAAAAATATTAATTTAATATATTAAACTATTTCATATAAACTTAAATCACTTACATGAAATATTTGTCCTGTTGCAATTAAAGCTTTTGCACGAGGAACTTTATTATTTATCAAACTGTGAAAGGTTTTATTTATATAAATTATCTTGTTATCTAGTTTTTTAGGCATTTTGAAGTTTTTAAAGTGACAATATTAACAGAGACAACACAGAGACGTGTAACTTAATGTATAATTCTTGGCCGCAATAATGCATTGGTCAACTGTAGTGGAAAGTGAAAGTAGGTGGCGGACATGTCGATTTAAAAATGAGCGGGAGATATAAATGTTTTCATTACCTTTAATATTTTATTGCTTTTATCATTGAATAAAGAAACTGAAAGACAATATTAAGTATAATATGTAATTTATTAAAAAAATATACATATATGTGCATACTTATACATTACATAGTTTTACACACAAATGAAAAATAATTGATCTGTTGTAAGCTTTTACATAATTTACTGAAATAATTTTATCGATAAACCTCTTGTAACAAGTTCGTTTTAGTTGTATAATTGCTTAGATTATAAAAAGATTTTAATTACTATGTTAGTTGTGATGTTAACAATTAGACAACATTGCATTGCAAACTACAATAAATAGACTGAATTACGCTATTACACTAAACATAATGATTCGGGCATTTTGAAGCGAATATAGACTCTACAATAAACATTCAGTTTTCAGTTGTTAGGAAATATTGGGGTTGCATACTTACAAATTTTCAATCAAGGAAATACCACTAAATATAATCTAATGTGGTCCTAGTACTAACTAACACACGCACGTTCACACAAGATATTTAAAATAAACACTAAATAGGAAATAGTTACGTATTAATAAGATTAATAACAAAATGTACACAAAATAACCTACAATACGAATAAGTTCAATGTACAAAACACAAATGATAAACACAAATGACAAATTGACAATTCATTTTATTCATTTGACATTTTTGACAGACGAGGGAATTACTACAGTTGCGACATCACTACTGCTTTCTCGATTGAACAACAAAGATACACTTATAGATTTTTCTTGTAGTTTAACAAGGACACACAATACAACTAAAAGCGAACAAAATTTCCTATGAAGTTACACGTCTCTGTGTTGTCTCTGATATTAATCAATTGCAAACTGCTCTGTACGTTACTATGGAAGTGGATATTTAAAAAAATCCTCATTTTTAATACTTAAAATATCTGGTGTGGAACACCACACGACCTTCCAACCTATAAAGCGAAAATGTATTAATTTTAATAACATTTTTTTAGAATAATTATATCTTTATATACTTAATAATAAGCTCATCACGTAAATATGCAACATTTTAAAAGCAAAAACAATAATCTATGTCACACAAATGTTTAAAACTTCTGGACAGACAGAGATTAGTAGACATCTAGATGCTAAATTAAAAATTAAAGAAATTAAATAATTTTAATTATAATTTATTTTAGCATTAATTATGCAACCTCTTGCATAGGTTCATAACGAAAACAGGCAACACTGTAAAAACAAAAACAGTAATCTATGTCAGAATGACGTTTAAAGCTTCATTCCAGATAGACAAATAATACGTGTTAACTTAAAAAAATTCCAAAGCCACCCGCTTATATAAAATATCAATGATACATTTTAACCATTTTCATTCATATTTAATTATTTTTTAAACTTACCTGCATTATATTAAGAAACTTTACAAAGAAAAGGTATGTAAAATTAAATTTTGTTTAAAAAATATGTCTGCACTTTTTCTAATAAAATGAATAGTTATTCAGATATTGAAAAAAATTTAACAAAAACTTAAATTGTACCTTAGGAATGTTTTTACCGCTAAATTATGCGTCGTATCAAAAAATTGTATGGAACATAATTAATCGATATGTTTAAGGTCTATATCTGGGTATTTTTATATCTTTGAAATATGCAGCTGTTTTAGAAATATTTGATAAAAACTAAAAACTAAATCCCCCCTCTCCGCTGCTGGTTTTATCCCAAACAGCTCTAAGCCAAATGAAAATTTTAAGTACGTAGGTATTTTCGTTCTGGAGTTATCGTGGATACTAACGAACATCCATACACGCACGCACGCGCGCACGTACGCACGCACGTACGTACGCACGCACCACGCACGCACGCACGCACCCACCCACCAACCCACCCTATTAAAGGTATTCCACAATTAGTAAGAAATCTTTAACATGTCAATTATCGTATTGCCACCGGCCTACAGTTTTACTTCCTATCCGAGAAGGTGTGCATTAGTTTTTCTCCATTTTAGAAAAACGACTACCTCAGCCAGGTTTGAACCCGCGCCGCTCGAGTAAAAAGCAAGCACTCTGAGCATTCCAATTATAATATTATTACAGCGTTAACAGTAATTTTTTTTTCAGTGTTTTGAGTTAAAATATGTAAAATAGAAAAAATATAAAAAAGTCGTTTCATATATGACCTTTGTTGCACTCGTCATTGAAAAAACTCAACGCTACGCGGTTCTTTTTCTAAACTTGGTCTCTTGCAGTAAAAATGCTTTTATATGAAACTTGTTTTTTCTTAATATATCTACTACTTTCTGTTTAAATAATACATTGCTTTTATTTCCAGATGTTACCAAGAAGCATCAACTAGCCGTCCGTCATTCAGAATATGGCGCTTATGAGGGGTATCATCGTCCTTCTGGCGGTATCTTACCCTTCTATTATATCAGGTACGATACCTTTTACTATCCAAAAAGTTTCTTTCTATATTTATCCGGCATCTAAAAATAAAATAGGAATTATTACAAGTTAGGTTCATTCAGGATAATGATAAACTTAACCTTGCGCTTGTTAAAAGTTTAATAAACTCATTAATTAAACGAAACATTTATAATTTTTTCCATACTTATTTAATTTTTGTAATAAAATAGGGAAGAACTTGTTTTGGTATATGAAATTCGCCACTCACGATATCTTTAAAGTACGTATATGCATTTCTCCTTACTCGTTATACTCTTGATATCTATAGTAGGACTCGGGTTCACTGATTTACATTATGCAAATTATTGTGTCATTATACTTATTCTGCAACTATATACTTTTGAAATTACTATGATTGTCATCATCTAAAACTTTGACCATAAACTTTCCTATCCTCAAAATGTATACTATGTATCTACTCATATAACAAAAATTACCAAAATACTTTTAACATTCTTAGTAGTGTAAGGCAAATTATTTTTTTGAAGTAAATAAATGGTTTCGACAGTAAACATTGTCAAAATCATTCGAACAAAAATCCCCTCTGGATTTACATTCGTCAATTATTATAGAATAATTATATTGAAAAAAATCAACATTCACGCATACATACGTATATACCACAAAATTACACGCGGATGTATACAATTACGTGATAAATCTCTTCGTACGATGCAAATGTTTTAAGATGAATTTTCAAGTATTAATTAAGTAATGTCCGATGTCTTGCATTTAAAATAAAGGGTCAAAATACGTTTATAAGTAGTTTCTAATGATTAACGAAGGTAGAAAATTTTGGATAAGTAGGTAAGCAATTTTAAAGTGTAAATTGATATTAAAATAAAATTAAAAAACAAATAATATCCTTTTCGGGGGTTAGAACTTTCATTTTTTGCATTACCAGCCCGATCACTTGGAAGGATCGCCATCAACTTCATTTATATATAACATATATTCTTAGCATATTATTAAAACGGTTACAGATTTTTAATTTTTCACACTTCTGTCTATTTCTAGTTCGATAATCAAACTACGTATATGCACTTTTCTATTTTTTTATCTTATTGGTCCTGCGAAAAAGTCTCAATTTACATAAAAATAATTTTGTATTTAACACCATTTTTAATGTCTCGATCTGCTTGAAACTTCATATCTAATAGTTTTTCAGTGTCTTATATGAGCGTAAAAAATTTCAATGTAATAGCTCCATTTAAACTATAGGTTAGAATTACGATTTCGCCAAAATAGCTGTATACCAAATTTCATTACTACTGCTCTGAACGCTACCGTATGTACAGGTTGTCCCATTTTCGTATGTTTTACGGGGTATCTCGCTTATTTTTTAGGTTAGAACCTTGCGGTTTTCGCGACACCGTGCTATTTTTTAATGAAACCAAAGATGCACTAATCAAATTTGCCATAGCCGTCTTAGTTTGTGTGCTACAGGGTGATTTTGGAAAAATTGCATTTTCAGTCACCCCCTGTAACTCTGTTATTGTCAGACATATTAAAAAAGTAAAAACTGATATTTGCAGATTTTTTTTACGTAGAATCCAGTGGCGTACTCAGATTTTCTTTAGAGGTCACAGTTTTTGAGATATTGACATAACCTACTTTTTTTTATGGGACACCCTATATATTTTTTTAAAATCTTTTTCCCCTTGCCAAGAGCTTTTCAAAAATATAGCATAGTCTATATTTATTTTTATAAATAACGTGATAAAATGGTTTTTTTCTATAATTTACATTGATAAAAAACAAAATAATTAATTAATCACAAATATTGTTCAAATTGCAGACCATTATGTCTCCTACAAGTTTCACAAAGTTTATAAATTCTTTTAATAGCATTTTCCAAAATAAATGATTGTCTTCGTAATTCTGCAAAAGAATTTTCCGTTGCAATTTTTAATTGTTGCATGTTGGCATATTGCCTTGAATAAATTTTATTCTTTAAATACCCCCACAAAAAAAATCCAAAACCGAGAGATCCGGTGATCGTGGTGGCCATCGAACAGGTCCATTTGTTGCAATCCATCTCCTGGGAAAACGTTCATTTAGCCAGTTTTGTATTATTGTAGCATTGTGGGCTGGAGCCCCATCCTACTGGAAGAATATATCGTTCAGTTGAGTCAGTGGAATATCTTCTAAAATGTTCATAGTTTTTTCTTCTAGAATTTGTAAGTAGCCATTAGAGTTTAGGTTTTCTTCATAAATCTTGTAAACTATTTTTCGGTTAAAAATAAAGCAGGAGACATTAAATCCGAACCTGCCTTAACGCTCTCTAGTAAAAATCATGTGGGTGTTTTCTTGATTCCAAAACCGCGAGTTGTGTCTATTAAGAATTCCCGAACTTGTGAAATGTGCCTCGTCTGTCCAAATTATTTTTTTTTCAAAATTATTGTCCTGAGTTTTCATATTTATAAACCAATTGCAGCACTCCAATCTACGTTCAACATCACCAGGGTGCAGATGATGAACAAGTTTATACTTGTAGGGTTTGAATTTATGTTTTTTTTTTAAATCATTTGCACTGTTGTTTTAGACAAACCGGTCTCTTCATCTATTTTCCTGCACGATGTTTCAGGAGTGGCTTGAACAACTGCTAAAACGTTGATCTCTGATTCCTCGTTCTCTTTGTCGTAAACTCGGGGTCGAGGTTTGTCAAAACATCCATGTTAGCAAAGATTAAATTTTAATTTTTGAAATATTCTTCTGTCGGGTTGTCTTCTTTCGGGATATCTATATGACAAAATAGGTACATAAAATAAATACAAATTCTAAAGTAAAGATTAACTGATCTGTTCAGATAGAGTTCTAAGGTCTGGTCTGCGTTTTCATTAGATAATATGAAGCAGGTATTTATTTATATCATATTTCTCAAAGTTTTCAAATTTTTGGTTTCGAGCCATATTAAAAAATAATTAAACAACAACAACAACAACAAGAACAAGAACGATAACAGTAAACAAAAACAACGAATAACAATAAATATCGGCACTAAATTTGGGAAAATGTAACCAGGAATAATTTGAGAGAAGCAGAAACTTCAAAAATCAAATACATAAGTAATGGCAGAACGTTAATTATTTTGTTTTTTGCATTACCATTGTTACTCACGGCTATCCACTATTATCAATGTAAATTATAGAAACAAATCATTTTGTCACGTTATTTATAAAAATAAATATAGACTATGCTATATTTTTGAAAAGCTCTTGGCAAGGGGAAAAAGATTTAAAAAAAATATATAGGGTGTCCCATAAAAAAAGTAGGTTATGTCAATATCTCAAAAACTGTGACATCTAAAGAAAATCTGAGTACGCCACTGGATTCTATATAAAAAAATCTACAAATATCAGTTTTTACTTTTTTAATATGTCTGACAATAACAGAGTTACAGGGGATGACTGAAAATGCAATTTTTCCAAAATCACCCTGTAGCACACAAACTAAGATGGCTATGGCAAATTTCGGTGTCGCGAAAACCGCAAGGTTCTAACCTAAAAAATAATCGAGATACCCCGTAAAATATACGAAAATGGGACATCCTGTACACGTACTAGAATGTGCACACGCGGACGTACACGCACACAAAAACCCCAAAACACAAACACACAGACACACAAATACACAGACACACAGACACACAGACACGCAGAAATGCAGACACGCAGACACACAGACACACAGACACACAGACACACAGACACAGACACACAGACACGCAGACACGCAGACACGCAGACACACAGACACACAGACACACAGACACACAGACACGCAAGCACGCAAACACACAAACACACAAACACACAAACACACAAACACACAAACACACAAACACACAAACACACAAACGCACAAACGCACAAACGCACAAACGCACAAACGCACAAACGCACAAACGCACAAACGCACAAACGCACAAACGCACAAACGCACAAACGCACAAACGCACAAACGCACAAACGCACAAACGCACAAACGCACAAACGCACAAACGCACAAACGCACAAACGCACAAACACACAAACACACAACACACAAACACACAAACACACAAACACACAAACACACAAACACACAAACACACAAACACACAAACACACGAACATATGAACACGGGAACACGTAAACACGCAAACACACAAACATGTTTATTGATAGTGATAATGATAATGGTGATGATGATGATGAGAAGAATGATGATGAACACCCTAACACGCAAACACAATCACGAACACACGAACACGTGAACAAGTAAACACGCGAAAACGCAACCACACTAGCACGCAACTACGCAAACACGCATTCACGCAAACACATAAACTCGCGAACGCACGAGCACACAAACGTACGAACGCGCGAACACCTAAACACTGGAACACAAACATCAAACAATTTTGTAACCTTCGTGGAGAATTGTAGAAACTTTATACTTTAGTATAACTAAGAGTATGTGTGGTTTAACTTTAATTAAACATTAAAAATTAGATTTAATGATAATGATAATGGGTATGATAATGATGGTGGTGGTGGTAATGATGATGATCATAATGATGATAGTGATAAGGATGGTATTAGTGGTAGTGGTAGAAATAGTGGCCGTGATCGTGATAATGATAGTGATCGTGGCAGTCACGGTGACGGAGACGGTGACAATCACAATGAACATGGCGATAACGACAACGATAACGATGACCATGACGATGACGATGACGGTGACGATGACGATGACGATGACAATAACGATAACGATAACTATAACGATAACGACAACGATAACGATAACGATAGCGATAGCGATAGCGATAACGATAACGATAACGATAACGATAACGATAACGATAACGATAACGATAACGATGACGATAAGTATAACGATAACGGTAACGATAACATTAACGATAACGATAGCGATAACGATAACAATAACGATAACGATAACGATAACGATAACTATAACGATAACTATAACGATAACGATAACGATAACGATAACGATAACAATTACGGTAACGATAGTGTTAGTGATAGTGATACTGCTTGAGATAGTGCTAGGGGTAGTTATAGTGACAGTGATAATGATAGTGTTAGTGTTAGTGTTAGTGATGGTGATAGTCGTAGTGATAGTGATAATGATAGTGATAGTGATAGTGGTAGTGATAGTGATAGTGATAGTGATAGTGATAGTGATACTGATAGTGATAGTGATAGTGATAGTGATAGTTATAGCGATAACGATAATAGTGATAATAATTCCAATAGTAGTAGTAGAGATAATAATAATAATAATAATCTTTATTTACGGAAACTTTATTTTCAATACAAATTACTACATGTGTAAACAAACTATATAATGATGATACTAGTGACAGATAAACTTAAATGCACTTACTTCAAGCACTCTAACCTGATCTAGATGATAATACAAAATTAATTGCGGATTTAATTCCAAATGTTTTTGAAAGCCTTTCCAATGTGATAGACGATGATAATGATGAAGATCCATACGTTGATGATAGTGATGGTTCTCATGGAAAAGCCGATGTACCAAGCACAGTAACTGATGTAAATTTAAGAAACTGTGAAAACACTGAAGTAACAGCTCAGAAAGTCAGCCCACTATATAATGAAACATCCAGCACTAGCACATCAAAATTAATTACAGCTCACCAGTTTAAAGTATTTTTAAATTAAATGTTTGCTATTGTTGAATAGGTGCCGAATCTACGTGGAAAAGAAACCAATGAAAAAAGAAGCATCTCAATGCAACATAATATGTCAAAATGCTTCTGAATTTCATGTATCTCGCACAAATACAAGCGAATTTTTCAACAACCTATCTTTTTTAAAATAACTATTTTCTTCATAATGGTAGAAGTCAATAAATTTAAGAACTTTAGATTTTGATTCAATTTTATTAAAACCAAAACGTCTCAGATTTCTGCACTTTGATCTAGATCATTGACGTTTCCCTTCTTGCAAAGAGAAATGGCAGAAGAGGAACATAACTTAAAAATGGACATTCTTCGTAAATTTTACAATACAACCAGCTCAAATCAAATTGTAGAATCAACTATTGTTGATAGTTCAGGAAAGCAAGTTTTTAATTTTACCAATTTGCAGAATTTAGGGCAACTCATAGCTGGACGAGCTAATGGGTTTAATTTGATTTTGTAATATTTTACTACTATTATGTCTATAATATTACTATAGACGTGTACAGATATGGTATTGTACTAAATATTTTGTTGACTATTATTACAATCAGAGCTGGGAAAGATACTTTTAAAAAGTATTTAAATACTAAATACAAGATGCTTTTACTATGAAAAAAGTATTTAAATAAAAGATACTTTTTTTGGATAAAAGTATTTAAATATAAGATATCAAAAGTATTTATATACTTTTTGCAAAATAAGTACTTTTTAAAATATTTCAATACTGAAAGTATTTAAATACTTCTTTAAACTATTTTTATATTTAAATAACATTAAAAGTATTTAAATACTACTGCTGTTTTATTTTGTTTGCAAACTTAGCTTGCTGTGTGAATAATAAGTTTCTTTATTTCTTTTATTTTGGTATCCAGATGTATATCTACGTCATCTTTATACATTGTTACCCATCGCAGTTTAAATAGTGGGTGCGTTGTTGTTGCAATTATTGCATCTTGCAACTCATGCGATAATGATAAATAATTTTTAAATCTTTTTTGAACTCCACATATGCATGATTCTAAAACTGCGTATTTAAATTTTTTGGTTTTTAACTTTTCTAATTTAATTTTTAAACTAGCAATTGTAGGGATAAAAAACATATTGCGCTCTCCTTGCAAAATATCGATTGCAAGGGCAAGTGGTTTCAATATCGCTGTATATTCTACGAGATACGCCAAATCAGCTTCACGAAAGCAATGTTCTTTTATATTAAGTTTTTCAAACAACGCCCTCAGCTTTTCCTTTTATTTTAAAATTTGATTAATGGAGTCGTAAAAGGAATTCCATCTTGTAAGTCCTGGGTAACATAAATAGTGCCCTAGTATTTCGTGTATTATTTCTGCCGTTTTGGGTCTACCCGCTTTGTTCCACAACTGCGAGCATTTCGACATAATTAATGTGTGTTTTGTTCTGTATGATTGGTTGTTGTTAATTGTCTTCATTATATCTGTAGTGGCTATCAAATTAATCGTATGGCTTATACAACGAACGTGTTTAGGCAAATAAATGTCCGCAATTTGTTCACTTTGAGTCATGACTGGTTCGAACAAGATCTCTTCTATATCATCGACATCATCGTTAGAAGTTGCTATATGTTCATTTTCATTATCATCTGATACTGGGTTGGATGAATTGTCAGTTAAAGAAGCAAATAATATATCTTCAGATATCCGAATTCCATATTCTCTAAATGATTTTACGAAGTTTGAACCGTTATCTGTTACGGTTCCTACAATTTTTGTTAAGTTGAACTGAAATTTTGCATGAATTTCGTCTAACAATTCTCCAACTTTTTCATAGGAATGAACACCATTAAGCCTGCGGCAAGCTAAGGCGACTGACTTTCTTTCAAAAGTTTCTTCGATCCAGTGACAAGTGACCCCCAAAAAGCTTCTTTTCTTGGACGACCATATATCCGCTGTTGTACATACATATTCTACCTTATACAGTTCATTCTTTATGTTATCTAGATTACTTTGACATAACTCTTTTATCTGCTTTATTGCTGTGCCCCTACACATGACCTTTAAGTTCATTCCATCAAACATTTGGATAAAACTAGGATTCTCAATTATTGATACAGCTGACATTGTATTAACAATAAACTTAAGCATTCTTTGGTCGAATTCTTTCTGACTGACAATTCTTGATTGACTAAAGCTTGTCTTGATGTCGACTTATTTATTATTAATACTTTTCAATTCTAAATTTGACTTAATAGTTTTTGCTTGACATGATTTCTTTTGCTTTATTACAACTTTATAATTTATGTAATCATTATATGCAGAAATGTGCTTCGTTTTTAAATGTTTCAAAAAATTAGTGGTGGATGTTAGCCTACCTTTTATATACTTTGTAGTCGGTAAACAACTTTGTCATTCTGCTTTCAAATCTAACTGATTGTCACCATCACCTTTCTGAACAATTTTGAAAAATTTTCCGTCAAACAAGGGAGTATCGCAATTAGTACCGACATCAGTATTAGTTGATTCTCGTAATGTTTCTACTTCTATACTTAAACCGTTATTACATTGGGATGTGTGTGGTTGTGGCCCATGTGATATAAAAATGTCGAACATTTTCTTTTTAGGGTCGTCTGCTTTTGGATCGTAATTTGGATCATTTTCATCATCCGTTCGACAAAATGGATCTTTTTCTTCCTGTTCCTCATCCATAAAAAAATCAGTCGCAAACATTCAAATGCCCTAAACACCCTATTCCACCACTTCGTAAAGACGATGGCACATGGGCTAGAACAGACGATGAAAAGGCCAAGCTACTCGCGAATCATCTATCTACTATCTTCCAACCGCACCCATCAGAAGCTACCCCTGAAAAAGAAGACGAAATATTAAACTATTTACAGGCTCCTTTTCAACTAAACCCGCCTATTCAACATTTTACTCATGCAGAAATAGTCACTTAAACGAAGCCAAAGCACCCGGGTATAACCTTATTACCGCTAAAGTTTTAAAAGCATTACCCCACAAGGCTATAAAGGCCCTTACGCAAATATTCAACGCCGTCATTAGACTCCTGTATTTTCCAATGCAATGGAAATTCGGCCAAATAGTTCTTATTGAAAAACCGGCTAAACCTGCACACGAAGTCACATCTTACCGGCCAATAACCCTGCTGCCTTTATTATCGAAAGTACTAGAGAGACTGATACTAAAAAGAATGGTTCCTATAATAGAAGATCAAGAACTAATTCCCCAACACCAGTTTGGCTTCAGACAGAGTCACTCCACCACAGAGCAGATCCATTGAGTGGTAAATGTGATTGAACAGGATTTCGAAGAAAACAGATACTGTGTAGCAACGTTCCTAGATGTCAGTCAAGCCTTTGACAGAGTCTGGTACACTGGCTTATTGTATAAAATTAAGTAGTCACTGCCTTATCAGTGCTTCCTTCTTATCCAGTCATATCTAAGCGAACGTTACTACCAAGTCAGGCAATCAGACAGCTTATCCAGCCTCCATCACATTAAATCAGGAGTCCCTCAGGGCAGCATTATGGGGCCAGTCTTATATCTCCTGTTTACGGCGGACCTCCCACTCCAGCATCCGGTAGTTATTGCCACATACGGGGATGACACCGCAATATTAGTCTCAGCTACACTGCAAAACTCTCTTAACACCTTGGAAGCATGGCTTCACAAATGGCGCATCAAAATTAACGAAACCAAATCAACAGCCATAACTTTCACGACAAAGTATGGTACTGCTGGTATCATGGAAGACCTATATCACCAAAAAGAGAAAGGAAATGGACATCAAAGTGAAGAGAATGTACTGGCTAATTAGTCGAAAGTCCAAATTATCCTCAAAGTGCTTTTGTACAAAACAGTGATAGTTCCCGTGTGGACTTACGGAATACAACTGTGGGGTTGTGCAAAGCCCTCTAACACTGCAATTATACAAAGGTTCCAAAATAAAGCCCTTCGCACAATAGCGAACGCGGAATGGTTCGTCTCCAACCTAACCCTACACACTGACCTTAATATTCCATGGATCAAGGATGCAATTAGTAGACACATCACAACCTACGTCGACAGGATATCCAACCATCCAAACACGTTAGTGCTTAATCTTCTGGACAACGAACGAGTCACCAGACGATTAAATAGATGTAAAACGCTAGACCTTACTAACTGGTCTTAATGTTTAGTTTACTGGAATCCGCCAGTGCGTGGATTTCCCTTTCATGACACTGCAACATATATCACATTTGCTTGATAGCCATATGGCTAGGTGTAAATCTGCAGTTAATAATAAAAAAAAAACTCGTCCTGTAAAAATCGGTCGTCCTCATCCCCAATGTCCACATCCATTTTGGTGGATTCCTGAATAACACATTTTTATGTAGGTAAATCATTTAATGGATAAATCAAATACAAAATGATGAAAAATCATTATACGATTTTTTCATTTCAAAGTGCAAATACATACGTAAGATACATTATATTAAAAAAAATAATTCTGTAATTCTTCTATAGGAAATTAGTCAAATTTTAGAAGAAATTTAAGGACGATTTCTTCAAACTTGCAAATAAGGATTTGTCAAAAGGCCATCCATAACTAATTAATGCTCGTAAAGAGATCGGTAAAAAATGGTCGTCATTCTGTCTAGAATACATATTCCTACCAAATTTGGTTGCAATATCTTCAGTCGTTTTTATGGCCTAGTATACTAAAAAGATCCAAGTATCGAATTCAAAAAATCTGAGTAATTACTACTTAAAATTTGTGTTTCAATCGGGTCAAATGCATTTGCCCTTATTATTAAAACAAAATCTAATTGCCCGTACATCGTTCGAAAGATCTTATTACCATCATCAGGCTAAAAGTCACCGGAAGTGCTTTAGCTGTTGATATTTGTTTATTGTAATAGCTGTTAATAAATAACCAGACTACAACTATTGCAATTGTAAAATTTTCATGGATGTTTAGATGTTATCAGAAAAAGAAATAACTAAGTTAAGTTAGATATAACACCCACTCCGTCCATATTGATCCGATATGGTCTATTTTTTGTTTGTTCGTATAACAGACAATAAGTAATGTAACTGTCCAATTTTAATGAAATCTGATAGGAAATAACCAAGTTAGTTACATCCCCCTCCTTCATACTCCCCGAAAACATCCAATTTTTGTTTGCTTTTATAACAGACCACCAATGGCACCAATTACTTATCTTTCAAAAGCACCAATGCAAAAAATATTTTTGTATGCAACTATCAAAAAAACGTCACATTTCTTATCGATTGCACTTTTTCTACGTGGCCGACAAAGCATTTTTTACGGGTCGTAATCTAGCAAGCAACAAATAGAAATAAATAATCTTTAGTTACCGTAAATCAAAACATACTTGACAATTTAATTTCGCGTTTTTCACTTAATTAATTCGATTCTGGTAGTTTTTTAACAGTTGCACACAAAATGTTGTATGCAATTCGGTCGTGAACGGTCTTTTTTTATTCGGGTGATTTACACGTTTACACTTTTGGTCCAAATAATATAGGGAATAACCAAAGTAAAAATTATTGAATAAGAATTAGAAATAAATGAAATTATAAAATTACTTACTTTTATTATTGTGATGTAGTCTGTCGTAAAATTCTTCGATGGTTATATCTACTTGCTGATGCTGTTGTGGACACACAATCAAAAAATATCTTCACAAGACTCGCAAAAATTATTACGATAAAGTTAAATGTACGAACACAAAGTAAAAAGTATACACATTTGATTAGGTACACATGCACATGTAAACATGGACAGATACAATAAGAAACTAAATTGAAATTGCAGTATTTTACTAATAAAGCAGCAGAAAATTTAATTACTTTTATCCTCAGGTCGTAATTAATATAAGGACATAGGTAACAATAGGCAATAGCCAATAGCTTATTGTATTTTGTAATTAGAAATTCATTATTAAATTAATATTATTATAGATATCTCGTTTCCGTCTTAAGATTTTAATGAAATCATATTTTTTTCACTATTCAAACTTAAACACATCCGGGTCCTCCGCTTTCGATTGATAGTATTTATTACTGTAACCATTTATTGGATTTCCTATATATTTTTATAAACTAGGACTAGAGTCAAATACAAATAATCCTTCAAAATTAAGCCCCCATAAATTAAATAATATGTGCGTAGGTACTAAATTTAATTATCTATAGCTATAGTATATGGAATAAGATAAGGTGATTTATATGAGGTAATACGTAATAAGTTTCTATTTTAATTTGGAATAATCCATAATGCTCATTACTCAATAAGTTTGATTACATTAAAAACAAGGCGGATGGTTGCAAGTACAATATTTCAATACACCTTGTCACCTTCGTTCAAGCACGGTATAAAAATATTATTGTTAATTGTTATACAATTAACACTAGGTAACCTTTTTCTAGCAATACGCTGCTAAGAAGAGAACTCATTATTTTATTATTACAATTTATATAAATCTTTTGGAAGTATTTAAATATTTATAAAAGTATATTAGTATATAATATTTTAAAAGTATTTAAATACTTTTACAACTAATACTAAAAAGTATTTAAATATCGAAATACTTCCCAGCTCTGATTATAATAACATTATTTAGCTAGATTTATAATGTGTTGACTTACTTTCGATAAAATTTTTTTGTAATTGCAATTAGGTATAAGCCTATTTGGCCTTTGTTAAATGCATTCTTCTGAAAGTGCAATGTTAAGCTGTAAAAATAAAACATAAACACAAGACATATTTTCTTTTATTTATTATTATTGTTTATGTTAAGGAAGTGCCAGGAAAAATAAACTTGCCCACAAATATTATCTGAACAAGTTGTGTAAATTATAAGTCATTTGAATTTTCAGTTTGATATATTTCAATCAAGGCTTAAAATACTGCATAACAAAATACAGGAATCTTTAATTAGTGAAATAGTCCAGAATTATAGCTCTTCTCACTTGAGCTCCGGCGACATCTGTTATTTCTTCATGGTATGGTTCATTCTCAACGTCTACACCATGAGCTCGAAATACATCTCCAACTTCTAATCCAAAATTATGCAGAACAGCTGTTGAAACTATGACATTTCCACATTTAGTTGGATCATATCTCATCTCTTTGGTGAGGATTTGGAATCTCTTTTTTAAGACACCAAAAGTTATTTCAACAACATTGCTACTTGAAATATGAGCACGGTTGTATCGCCTCTCTCCGATGGTTCTTGGTGCCAATACTGGAATCATTAAGTTTTTGACAGGGCATAACCACTGTCTCCAACAAGGAGACTCTCATAGTCTCCTGCTTCGAACCTTGCTGCCACGTTGCTATTACCCCATACTCTCTAGCATCATGATCTGGTCAACGATTCACCACATTTAATATTTTTATTTGTGAGTCGCATATTATCTGAGTGTTAATTGAAAACCAACCTTTTCTGTTTCGAAATAGTTCATTATCAGGGCCTGGTGGACAGAGAGTTCTTATTTGACAGCAATCAATTGCAACTATTACATTTGGGAATCCACCAAGTCTATATAATTCTCGTTTTTTAGCTATGCACTGCTCTAAAGTAGCTGGGATTTGTGTAAATAATAGCTTATGGCTAATAAAGCTCTTACAACATTAAAAAATGCTCTGCTTTCTGTTGTTCTGTAAATATTTATTAAATCACCAGCAACTATTTGATAAGTTCCTGTGCGGAAAATTCGTAATGCACACAGAAGCTGCAGCCTAGGTGACAAAGCGGAATTCATATTTGTATTAGATTCTAGAAATGGTCCTACCATATCCAACATGGCAGACACAGAAATTTTACTAAATCAAAATCGATCTCGAAATTCTGCATCGGCATACATCTCAAAGGGATCGCTTCTATCTAAGGTGACTACTAGAAATAATAATGAGTCACAATGTGACACTCGTGGCACACTAGTTGTTACCATAATATCTGAAGAAATGTACTTAATTATTCTGTACGCCCCAGTAAGAACGAAGACAACCATTTAACTATTATG
The DNA here is from genome assembly GCA_036346205.1 of Vesta saturnalis. Classification (NCBI taxonomy): domain Eukaryota; kingdom Metazoa; phylum Arthropoda; class Insecta; order Coleoptera; family Lampyridae; genus Vesta; species Vesta saturnalis. The sequence continues at coordinate 1,379,409 of JARFJB010000176.1, forward strand.
AAATCCCACCAATGTTAACTTCTCAAGTAGCACCAAATGGTTAAGTACACTGCATTAACTTGTTTACCGTTTTCTAACGTTCGAGATATATACTGTTTGTACACCAATATAATGGAAATAGTCGATTTACCAGCGCATAATGCATGTTGGGTTTCCGGAATTATTTGACGAAGACACCCTATCTGATACGCAATTTTGGTAGATTGATTGTATACTTATTCCACGGTAGTTAACAACCGAACTACGATTGTCTGATCTGTAAATCGAGGTAGTAATAAACTGCTTCCAAATCCTTGGTACTTCACCCGCTTCTAAAGAGCATTCAAACAACTTAAAAATAGGTATACATAAAGAACAAATTCCAATACACGTATGCGAATGGCATCGTAGCACCGGTAGATGCGCTATCCTTCAACTTACATACCATTTTAAAAACGTCTTGTACAGTGTGTCCCGATTTCATTATTATAGTTGTTTGTTATTATCAAAGGTAGAGGTTTGCAGTTTTTACATTCACGTCTTACTTTGTTGACCTAGATTTCATGACAAAATCGGAAATTTACTATCTTCTTTTGTTTTCGACTTATAGCCAAACGTCGATATTTCTACACTTTTTTCAAGGTCTTGTACCTCCCTTAATACTATTATACTGATATATTTCGTCAACGGTACTTATATATTGCGAAGTGCCGAATTCAGTGGCGTGCTTAGAATATTTCTAGGGGGTGCGGTTTTGAGTAATTATATAAACTTGCAAGGATTTGGGAAACGGTTTTCTAAGTAATTCCTCACTGCCAAAGCATTATGGTCTGGGGCACCGTCTTGTTGAAAACAAATATTTGGAAGATGTTTTTCAGGAAGGTCTACAATTTATATTTTCGAAAAGCTAAGAAAGAACTGCATCTGGTGGTTGCCAGGCTAACTATGATTCCCATTTAAAAAATGCAAGTTTGTATTATTACTCAAAAACCGTGCCCCCTAGAAAAATTCTAAGCACGCAACTGAATTCGGCACTTCGCAATATAGAAGTAACGTTGAGGAAATATATCGGTATAATAGTATTAAGCGAGGTATAAGACCTTGAAAAAAGTGTAGAAATATCGAAGTTTGGCTATAAGCCGAAAACAGAAGAAGATACTAAATTTTCGATTTTGTCATGAAATCTAGGTCAACAAGGTAATACGTGAATGTAAAAACTGCAAACTTCTATCTTTGATAATAACAACGAAGTCTTTAAAAAACAACCAAAGCAACGAAATCGGGACACACGGTACAGTAAGTGGCAAAACAACAGCATTAACTTGATCATTTTCGTATCCTTTAATGACGTCCCTACTCATCTCAGTGGACAGAAAATCATTTTCTTCAATGGTATAAACCTATACAAAATAGTCAACAAACAATCTAGCGATATTTACCCCATTGGAAACAGGTCTATCATTGTAAAACATTTCATCAGGGATGTCACCTTCAAATTTAAGTTCATTACCATATTTCCAAAACAAATTCGAATTGTTGCATATATTTTTATAGACTTGAAGAACATATCCTTCGTGTAAACCATGACTCAATTGTTTGCACTTATTTTTCCTCGCAGAAAACCAAATAGTCAGAGATTTTATATTTTATGTGAGCCAACTCTTTCTTCCTCACTAAGGACTTTAAATCCTGACTAAACCATTTAGGATAACGATCCTTGCCTTTCTTAATGAATCTAAAAAGAATACACGCATTATTTCCACCTAAAACTAAAGGTTCCGTTTTTATTGGAATAAGATTAATCTGGGCTAGGTTTATAAATGAATACGTCTGAATAATGACTTCAGCTTCGTTAAAGATTGGCAAAGAGTAATCAACTTCACCAGCAGCCACCTAATACCAAGCAAATTGTAATCACCACGGATAATAAATTCGTCAAAATTACGCTGCTCACATAGATTTTCCATTGCAGAACAATGATTTTCATATACCTCCGATAAAGATATTTGGAGAATGTAATCAAGAACTATTTATTATTTATTCCAATAAAAACAGTAATAAGAGTACCCTCGCCCCTAATATTACCCATGATAGACCTCACAATGCGCAATATACAGGGTTAGTACAAAAGAATCATCGGATTTGACGAAACTATATTTCAGTTAGTATTACATATAGAATAGTAAATGACATGTCTATAGACAGAGAAAATACTCAAGTTTTAGCACACTACAAATGCTCAATGTGGGCTCTTGGAGCCACGACAGATGTCGCAACGATAGTCCAGTTCAGCCCATACATGCTGCAATGTGTTTCGGTCGATACTGTTAACAGCGTCAATAATGGTAGTGGTGGTACGAAAACGTTGTCTTTAATGTACCCCCACAAATAAAAATTGTACGGGGTAAGATCAGAAGAAGACCTGATCATGCCAGTGCGGGGAACCTAAGTAGCTGGAATCATCCGTCAGTTGCGCAAATAACCACAATTGTAACATATCGAGGTACGACATACCGGTCACAGTTTCTTCATGAAATAAAAATAGTCCATACACTGTTGTGCTGGATACGGCACAGAAAACATTCAATTTTTGAGAATCCCTTTCATGTCAGATAAAGTCATGAGGGTTTTCCATACCCCATATCCGAATGTTACGACAGTTCACCTTGCCACTTAAATGAAATGTCGCTTCGTCACTGAGCACCAGACGGTTGGCAAATTCGTCATGCTCCATTGCTTGCTGAATGTTAGTACAAAACTCGGTTCACTTGACATAGTCGTCTGGTCGTAAACTTTGTACCATCTGTATACGATACGGTTTGAATCGCAATTGCTTCCGCAAAATATTCCACACAGTTTTCTGTGGAATACCAAGTTCATAACCTGCTTTAATGGTGGACTTTTGTGACGAACGCACGAATGAGTGTCTAACCGCATCCACTGTTGCATCAGGCACTCGTGACCTTCCGGTGCTTTTACGTTTATCAAATAGACCTGTGGTCTTGAATTATCGATACCATCGTAGAATGCTCTGGTGACCTGGAGGATCAATTTGGTATTCCCATCGGATTTCACGTTACACTATAGCAATCGATAAGCATCGAGCGTATTCTAACATACAAAACGCTTTCTGTTGCATAGTCGCCATTTTGACAAATGCGGACATGGCTTGGGCGTGCGCATGATAAGCAACATCCGGTGTCGCGCGTTTTAAACTTGAAGGTTGTCGCTGTCTATAGACATGCCATTTACTACTCTATCTGTGATACTTTCCGAATTATAGCTTTGTCAAACCCGATGATCCTTTTGTACTAACCCCGTATTATAATTTACAAAATTTAGTAATATCCTGATTTCAATAAGGGCAAGGATACCATAATTACACAAACTTACATTAAACATTAATTAAGTTTCTTTCTCCGTGGCCTCTCCTTGCATCAAGCTCAGATTTTATTTTCTTAAAAGAATTCGAGTTGTTTAGGAGTTTTATGTTTCACAAATCAATTACGTACGTCATCAATTGAAGGATTGAAACTCAAAACTGCTTTTAACTCAGATTCATTCTGAAAAGTGATTTTTAGCGGCCTCGGCTTACTAGCACTAGTGGTACGTCCAAATCTAGCAGTTTTGGATGGGTTACTGCGGAAATATCGCTATTTATTCTGACTTCCACATCCTTGTAGCCGGTATATTAAATAATAACAGATTGCGTCGACGCCTGTGCGTATCTTCTAACTTGCTTAGCACGATATCTAATCCCTAGATTTCACTGACGATTTAACAGACTCAATTTCCTTCTTGTGAGCTACTTGGTTGTTTTGTAAAACATTAATTTCAGATTCCATATCATCTAGTCTACCTATTATCGTTAGTTCTAGTTATTGTTAGTTACCTGTATATAGCTGTTTCTCTTGCAGCACAACTAAAAAAACTTAATATTATTTGTTAAAATCACTTTTATTTGTTTCAGATACTCGACAATCCAGAGAAATATCTAACAACGTGGAATATTTTTGTCCGTATGAAGGTGTTTTTGCGGATACCGGAAATTGTAAAGTATTTTACAAATGTACGATTAAGGGTAATAACTTAATTGCACTCAAATTTGAGTGTGGAATCGGTACGATTTTTGATACAGAAAATAATCTCTGCAATTACCCTCACTTAAGCAAAAGATTAGGATGTGGAGAATTATTATTTGAAAATGAATTAGACGGTACATTTAAGCACAGTTCCCCATTTAATGGACAAAATCAAGTTTCGGCTTGGACTACAACACATGTAAAAAAAGAACCTAACATACAATATAAGGATGAAACCGTGCAACGAAATAATTATGATGCTTCTTTATGCAAACGTGAAGGATTTGTAGCCGATCCAAAAAATTGTTCTAATTTTTACAGATGCGTTTCATCAATCCAAAATTTATTTACTATATATCTATTCACCTGCGCAGAGAATACTGTTTGGGATCAAAATACTTTAACCTGTAATCATCCTACAATGGTAGCTGGAACATGTGGATCTTACCAAGAAAGTTACAAAGTTGGAGAAAATGAGATATTTAGCAGTAACTCAGACTCGAATAAAGCAAGTTCTGCCAGTAGTTCAAGTGCATCAGGCGCATCTAGTGCAGCTAGTTCGGGAAGCGGAACAAGTTCATCAGCATCTTCAAGCTCATCTAGCTCCTCAAGCTCATCAAGTGCATCCGGTTCATCAAGTGCATCTAGTTCTTCAAGTTCATCCAGTTCTTCAAGCTCCTCCAGTTCATCTAGTGCAAGTTCATCAAGCTCATCTTCCAGTTCAAGCTCTTCTGGTACTGGAAGTGGTAATGGTACAGGACCTAACCAAGGCAGTGGAGGTGGAAGTGGCACAGGAACCGGTGTAGGGAGTGGTCCTGGAACAAGTGGCGGAAGTGGAACAAGTCAAGGATCTGGATCAGGAACTGGCAGCGGAGGAGGTAGTGGATCAGGAAGTGGTACTGGTATAGGAACAAGCAACGGTACTGGATCTAGCCAAGGATCTGGATCGGGAAGTGGAGAAAGCAGTGGGTCAGGAGGAGGCTCGGGATCAGGAACAGGTAGTGGATCGAGTCACGGATCTGGAACTGGTAGTAGTGTTGGAAGTGGTCAAGGTAGTGGCTCTGGAACAGGCAGTGGAAGTGGATCGGGTGAAGGATCCGGAATTGGAAGTGGTGTAGGGAATGCAGAGGGTGGTGGTACTGGAACAGCAACAGGCAACGGATCGAATCACGGATCTGGATCCGGAAGTGGTAGTGGTGGTGGAAGTGGACAAGGTAGTGCATCAGGAAGCGGCTCTGGAACAGGAATAGGCAGTGGTAGTGGATCGGGAAGTGGCTCTGGCACGGGAATCGGTAGTGGTGGTAGTTCGGGCGAAGGATCGGGATCAGGAAGTGGTGCAAGTGTGGGAAGTGGACAAGGTGGTGGATCAGGTAATGGCACTGGAACCGGAACAGGCAGTGGTAGTGGATCGGGTAGTGGCTCAGGCTCGGGAATCGGCAGTGGCAGTAGTTCTGGCGAAGGATCCGGATCAGGAAGTGGTGCAAGTGTGGGAAGTGGACAAGGTGGTGGCACTGGATCAGGAACAGGCAGCGGTAGCGGATCTAGTGAGGTTTCTGGGTCAGGAAATGGAACTGGAGTCGGAAATGGAGATGGTAATGGATCAGGAAATGGTTCTGGCACAGGAACTGGCAGTGGTAGTAGTTCGGGTGAAGGATCCGGATCAGGAAGTGGTGCTAGTGTCGGAAGTGGCCAAGGCAGTGGCAGTGGATCGGTCGAAGGATCCGGAGCAGGAAGTGGACAACCATGTCAACCCGGGCAAGCGGGTCAGCCAGAAGAAGGTTCTACTAGCAGGAATTGCAAATCAGAAGGATATTTTGCAGATGAAAATAACTGCACAAAGTTCTACAGATGTGTTCAGAATGGGGGCAATGGCTACTTAGTATACGAGTTTTCATGCGGGGAGGGAACAGTATGGGACCATACTTTGCAATCATGTAATCATCCATGGGCTGTGTATGGAAAATGTGGTACAGCAGCATCACCTCAACAACCAGGTCAATCAGAACAACCTGAACAACCAGGAAAACCTGGGCAACCACAACCAGGGCAACCCGGACAACCAGGCCAACCTGGACAACCGGGACAACCTGGACAAACAGGACAACCAGGTCAGCCAGGACAACCTGGTCACCCAGGACAACCTGGCCAGCCAGGACAACCAGGGTGGCCAGAACCGGGGCAGCCAGGACAACCTGAGAAACCTGGACAACAAGGTCAGCCAGGACAACCAGGTCAGACAGGACAACCTGGGCAGCCAGGGCTACCAGGCCAACCCGGACAACCAGGGCAATCAGGCCAACCAGGTCAGCCAGGACAACCTGGTCAACCTGGACAACCGGGACAACCTGGACAAACAGGACAACCAGGTGAGCCAGGACAACCTGGTCAACCTGGACAACCGGGACAACCTGGACAAACAGGACAACCAGGACAACCTGGTCAGCCAGGACAACCTGAGCATCCTGGACAATCAGAACAACCAGGGCAACCTGGGCAACCAGGTCAAACAGATCCATCAGGACAAAGCCCTATTAGCGGGAATTGCAAATCAGAAGGGTATTTCGCAGATGAAAATAACTGCGCAAAGTTCTACAGATGTGTTAAAAATGGAGACAATGGTTACTTAGTATACGAGTTTTCATGCGGGGAGGGAACAGTATGGGATCATGCTTCGCAATCATGTAACCATCCATGGGCTGTGTCTGGAAAGTGTGGTACAGCAACGTCTCCCCAACAACCAGGTCAATCAGGACAACCTGAACAACCAGGAACACCTGGGCAACCACAACCAGGGCAACCCGGACAACCAGGCCAACCTGGACAACCGGGACAACCTGGACAAACAGGACAACCAGGTCAGCCAGGACAGCCTGGTCATCCAGGACAACCAGGTCAGTCAGGACAACCAGGGTGGCCAGAACCGGGGCAGCCAGGACAACCTGAGCAAGCTGGACAACCAGGTCAGCCAGGACAACCAGGTCAGACAGGACAACCTGGGCAGCCAGGGCTACCAGGCCAACCCGGACAACAAGGGCAAACAGGCCAACCAAGTCAGCCAGGACAACCTGGACAACCGGGACAACCTGGACAAACAGGACAACCAGGTCAGCCAGGACAACCAGGGTGGCCAGAACCGGGGCAGCCAGGACAGCCTGAGCAACCTGGACAACCAGGTCAGCCAGGACAACCAGGTCAGACTGAACAACCGGGGCAGCCAGGGCTACCAGGCCAACCCGGACAACCAGGGCAATCAGGCCAACCAGGTCAGCCAGAACAACCTGGTCAACCTGGACAACCGGGACAACCTGGACAGACAGGACAACCAGGTCAGCCCGGACAATCTGGTCAGCCAGGACAACCTGGTCAACCTGGACAACCGGGACAACCTGGACAAACAGGACAACCAGGTCAGGCAGGACAATCTGGTCAGCCAGGACAACCTGGTCAGCCAGGACAACCAGGACAACCTGGACAACCAGGTCAAACAGATCCATCAGGACAAACCCCTATTAGCGGGAATTGCAAATCAGAAGGGTATTTCGCAGATGAAAATAACTGCGCAAAATTCTACAGATGTGTTAAAAATGGAGACAATGGCTACTTAGTATACGAGTTTTCATGCGGCGAGGGAACAGTATGGGATCATGCTTCGCAATCATGTAACCATCCATGGGCTGTGTATGGAAAGTGTGGTACAGCAACGTCTCCCCAACAACCAGGTCAATCAGGACAACCTGAACAACCAGGAACACCTGGGCAACCACAACCAGGACAACCCGGACAACCAGGCCAACCTGGACAACCGGGACAACCGGGACAGCCTGGACAAACAGGACAACCAGGTCAGCCAGGGCAACCTGGTCATCCAGGACAACCTGGTCAATCAGGACAACCAGGTTGGCCAGAACCGGGGCAGCCAGGACAACCTGAGCAACCTGGACAACCAGGTCAGCCAGGACAACCAGGTCAGACAGGACAACCAGGTCAGACAGGACAACCTGGGCAGCCAGGGCTACCAGGCCAACCCGGACAACCAGGGCAAACAGGCCAACCAGGTCATCCAGGACAACCTGGACAAACAGGACAACCAGGTCAGCAAGGACAACCTGGTCAGCCAGGACAACCTAGTCAGCCAGGACAACCAGGATGGCCAGAACCGGGGCATCCAGGACAACCTGAGCAACCTGGACAACCAGGTCAGCCAGGACAACCAGGTCAGACAGGACAACCAGGTCAGACAGGACAACCTGGGCAGCCAGGGCTACCAGGCCAACCCGGACAACCAGGGCAAACAGGCCAACCAGGTCATCCAGGACAACCTGGACAAACAGGACAACCAGGTCAGCCAGGACAACCTGGTCAGCCAGGACAACCTAGTCAGCCAGGACAACCAGGATGGCCAGAACCGGGGCATCCAGGACAACCTGAGCAACCTGGACAACCAGGTCAGCCAGGACAACCAGGTCAGACAGGACAACCAGGTCAGACAGGACAACCTGGGCAGCCAGGGCTACCAGGCCAACCCGGACAACCAGGGCAAACAGGCCAACCAGGTCATCCAGGACAACCTGGACAAACAGGACAACCAGGTCAGCCAGGACAACCTGGTCAGCCAGGACAACCTAGTCAGCCAGGACAACCAGGATGGCCAGAACCGGGGCATCCAGGACAACCTGAGCAACCTGGACAACCAGGTCAGCCAGGACAACCAGGTCAGACAGGACAACCGGGGCAGCCAGGGATACCAGGCCAACCCGGACAACCAGGGCAAACAGGCCAACCAGGTCAGCCAGGACAACCTGGACAACCGGACAACCAGGGCAAACAGGCCAACCAGGTCAGCCAGGACAACCTGGGCAAACAGGACAACCAGGTCAGCCAGGACAACCTGGTCAGCCAGGACAACCTAGTCAGCCAGGACAACCAGGGTGGCCAGAACCGGGGCAGCCAGGACAACCTGAGCAACCTGGACAAACAGGTCAGCCAGGGATACCAGCCCAACCCGGACAACCAGGGCAATCAGGCCAACCAGGTCAGCCAGAACAACCTGGTCAACCTGGACAACCGGGACAACCTGGACAAACAGGACAACCAGGTCAGCCAGGACAATCTGGTCAGCCAGGACAACCTGGTCAGCCAGGACAACCAGGACAACCTGGACAATCAGAACAACCAGGGCAACCTGGACAACCAGCCCAACCGGGTCAAACAAATCCATCAGGACAAACCCCTATTAGCGGGAATTGCAAATCAGAAGGGTATTTCGCAGATGAAAATAACTGCGCAAAGTTCTACAGATGTGTTAAAAATGGAGACAATGGCTACTTAGTATACGAGTTTTCATGCGGCGAGGGAACAGTATGGGATCATGCTTCGCAATCATGTAACCATCCATGGGCTGTGTATGGAAAGTGTGGTACAGCAACGTCTCCCCAACAACCAGGTCAATCAGGACAACCTGAACAACCAGGAACACCTGGGCAACCACAACCAGGACAACCCGGGCAACCAGGCCAACCTGGACAACCGGGACAACCGGGACAGCCTGGACAAACAGGACAACCAGGTCAGCCAGGACAACCTGGTCATCCAGGACAACCTGGTCAATCAGGACAACCAGGGTGGCCAGAACCGGGGCAGCCAGGACAACCTGAGCAACCTGGACAACCAGGTCAGCCAGGACAACCAGGTCAGACAGGACAACCAGGTCAGACAGGACAACCTGGGCAGCCAGGGCTACCAGGCCAACCCGGACAACCAGGGCAAACAGGCCAACCAGGTCATCCAGGACAACCTGGACAACCGGGACAACCTGGACAAACAGGACAACCAGGTCAGCCAGGACAACCTGGTCAGCCAGGACAACCTAGTCAACCAGGGCAACCCGGGTGGCCAGAACCAGGGCAGCCAGGACAACCTGAGCAACCTGGACAACCAGGTCAGCCAGGACAACCAGGTCAGACAGGACAACCTGGGCAGCCAGGGCTACCAGGCCAACCCGGACAACCAGGGCAAACAGGCCAACCAGGTCAGCCAGGACAACCTGGACAACCGGGACAACCTGGACAAACAGGACTACCAGGTCAGCCAGGACAACCTGGTCAGCCAGGACAACCTAGTCAGCCAGGACAACCAGGGTGGCAAGAACCGGGGCAGCCAGGACAACCTGAGCAACCTGGACAACCAGGTCAGCCAGGACAACCAGGTCAGACAGGACAACCGGGGCAGCCAGGGATACCAGGCCAACCCGGACAACCAGGGCAAACAGGCCAACCAGGTCAGCCAGGACAACCTGGGGAAACAGGACAACCAGGTCAGCCAGGACAACCTGGTCAGCCAGGACTACCTAGTCAGCCAGGGATACCAGGCCAACCCGGACAACCAGGGCAATCAGGCCAACCAGGTCAGCCAGAACAACCTGGTCAACCTGGACAACCGGGACAACCTGGACAAACAGGACAACCAGGTCAGCCAGGACAATCTGGTCAGCCAGGACAACCTGGTCAGCCAGGACAACCAGGACAACCTGGACAATCAGAACAACCAGGGCAACCTGGACAACCAGCCCAACCAGGTCAAACAAATCCATCAGGACAAACCCCTATTAGCGGGAATTGCAAATCAGAAGGGTATTTCGCAGATGAAAATAACTGCGCAAAGTTCTACAGATGTGTTAAAAATGGAGACAATGGCTACTTAGTATACGAGTTTTCATGCGGCGAGGGAACAGTATGGGATCATGCTTCGCAATCATGTAACCATCCATGGGCTGTGTATGGAAAGTGTGGTACAGCAACGTCTCCCCAACAACCAGGTCAATCAGGACAACCTGAACAACCAGGAACACCTGGGCAACCACAACCAGGACAACCCGGGCAACCAGGCCAAACTGGACAACCGGGACAGCCTGGACAAACAGGACAACCAGGTCAGCCAGGACAACCTGGTCATCCAGGACAACCTGGTCAATCAGGACAACCAGGGTGGCCAGAACCGGGGCAGCCAGGACAACCTGAGCAACCTGGACAACCAGGTCAGCCAGGACAACCAGGTCAGACAGGACAACCAGGTCAGACAGGACAACCTGGGCAGCCAGGGCTACCAGGCCAACCCGGACAACCAGGGCAAACTGGCCAACCAGGTCATCCAGGACAACCGGAACAACCTGGACAAACAGGACAACCAGGTCAGCCAGGACAACCTGGTCAGCCAGGACAACCTAGTCAACCAGGACAACCAGGGTGGCCAGAACCGGGGCAGCCAGGACAACCTGAGCAACCTGGACAACCAGGTCAGCCAGGACAACCAGGTCAGACAGGACAACCAGGTCAGACAGGACAACCTGGGCAGCCAGGGCTACCAGGCCAACCCGGACAAACAGGGCAAACAGGCCAACCAGGTCAGCCAGGACAACCTGGACAACCGGGACAACCTGGACAAACAGGACAACCAGGTCAGCCAGGACAACCTGTTCAGCCAGGACAACCTAGTCAGCCAGGACAACCAGGGTGGCAAGAACCGGGGCAGCCAGGACAACCTGAGCAACCTGGACAACCAGGTCAGACAGGACAACCGGGGCAGCCAGGGATACCAGGCCAACCCGGACAACCAGGGCAAACGGGCCAACCAGGTCAGCCAGGACAACCTAGTCAGCCAGGGATACCAGGCCAACCCGGACAACCAGGGCAATCAGGCCAACCAGGTCAGCCAGAACAACCTGGTCAACCTGGACAACCGGGACAACCTGGACAAACAGGACAACCAGGTCAGCCAGGACAATCTGGTCAGCCAGGACAACCTGGTCAGCCAGGACAACCAGGACAACCTGGACAATCAGAACAACCAGGGCAACCTGGACAACCAGCCCAACCAGGTCAAACAAATCCATCAGGACAAACCCCTATTAGCGGGAATTGCAAATCAGAAGGGTATTTCGCAGATGAAAATAACTGCGCAAAGTTCTACAGATGTGTTAAAAATGGAGACAATGGCTACTTAGTATACGAGTTTTCATGCGGCGAGGGAACAGTATGGGATCATGCTTCGCAATCATGTAACCATCCATGGGCTGTGTATGGAAAGTGTGGTACAGCAACGTCTCCCCAACAACCAGGTCAATCAGGACAACCTGAACAACCAGGAACACCTGGGCAACCACAACCAGGACAACCCGGACAACCAGGCCAACCGGGACAACCGGGACAGCCTGGACAAACAGGACAACCAGGTCAGCCAGGGCAACCTGGTCATCCAGGACAACCTGGTCAATCAGGACAACCAGGTTGGCCAGAACCTGGGCAGCCAGGACAACCTGAGCAACCTGGACAACCAGGTCAGCCAGGACAACCAGGTCAGACAGGACAACCAGGTCAGACAGGACAACCTGGGCAGCCAGGGCTACCAGGCCAACCCGGACAACCAGGCCAAACAGGCCAACCAGGTCAGCCAGGACAACCGGGACAACCGGAACAACCTGGACAAACAGGACAACCAGGTCAGCCGGGACAACCTGGTCAGCCAGGACAACCTGGTCAGCCAGGACAACCAGGGTGGCCAGAACCGGGGCAGCCAGGACAATCTGAGCAACCTGGACAACCAGGTCAGCCAGGACAACAAGGTCATCCAGGACAACCAGGTCAGACAGGCCAACCTAGTCAGCCAGAACCGGGGCAGCCAGGACAACCTGGTCAGCCTGGACAAACGGGGCAGCCAGAACCTGGGCAGCCAGGGCAACCAGGACAACCTGGACAATCAGGACAACCAGGGCAACCTGGACAACCAGGCCAACCAGGTCAAACAGATCCATCAGGACAAACCCCTATTAGCGGGAATTGCAAATCAGAAGGGTATTTCGCAGATGAAAATAACTGCGCAAAGTTCTACAGATGTGTTAAGAATGGAGACAATGGCTACTTAGTATACGAGTTTTCATGCGGCGAGGGAACAGTATGGGATCATGCTTCGCAATCATGTAACCATCCATGGGCTGTGTATGGAAAGTGTGGTACAGCAACGTCACCTCAACAACCAGGTCAATCAGGACAACCTGAACAACCAGGAACACCTGGGCAACCACAACCAGGGCAATCCGGACAACCAGGCCAACCTGGACAACCGGGACAACCTGGACAACCGGGACAACCTGGACAAACAGGACAACCTGGTCAGTCAGGACAACCAGGGTGGCCAGAACCGGGGCCGCCAGGACAACCTGGACAATCAGAACAACCCGTGCAACCTGGACAACCAGGACAAGCTGGACAACCTGGCGAACCAGGAACACCTGGGCCAACACAACCAGGACAACCAGGTCAACCTGGAGTACCGGGACAACCTGGGCAAACAGGACAACCCGGTCAGCCAGGACAACCAGGGCAGCCAGAACTAGGGCAGCCAGGACTACCAGGACAACCCGGACAACCAGAACAATCAGGACAACCAGGTCAGCCAGGACAACCTGGTGAGCCAGGACTACCTGGTCAGCCAGGACAACCTGGTCAGCCAGGACAAACTGGCCAGCCAGGACAACCAAGTCAGCCAGGACAACCAGGACAACCAGGTCAGACAGGCCAACCTAGTCAGCCAGGACAAACAGGGCAGCCAGAACCCGGGCAGCCAGGATATCCTGCTCAGCCTGGAGAAACGGAGCAGCCAGAACCTGGGCAGCCAGGGCAACCAGGACAACCTGGACAATCAGAACAACCAGGGCAACCTGGACAACCAAGCCAACCAGGTCAAACGGGTCCATCAGGACAAAGCCCTATTAGCGGGAATTGCAAATCAGAAGGGTATTTCGCAGATGAAAATAACTGCGCAAAGTTCTACAGATGTGTTAAAAATGGAGACAATGGCTACTTAGTATACGAGTTTTCATGCGGTGAGGGAACAGTATGGGATCATACCTCGCAATCATGTAACCATCCCTGGGCTGTGTATGGAAAGTGTGGTACAGCAACGTCACCTCAACAACCAGGTCAATCGGGACAACCTGGACAACCAGGACAACCAGGACAAGCTGGACAACCTGGCGAACCAGGAACCACTGGGCAACCACAACCAGGGCATCCCGGACAACCAGGTCAACCTGGAGAACCGGGACAACCTGGGCAAACAGGACAACCTGGTCAGCCAGGACAACCCGGACAACCAGAACAATCAGGACAACCAGGTCAGCCAGGACAACCTGGTCAGCCAGGACAACCTGGTCACCCTGGTCAAACAGGGCAGCCAGAACCGGGGCAGCCAGGACTACCAGGCCAACCCGGACAACCAGAACAATCAGGACAACCAGGTCAGCCAGGACAACCTGGTCAGCCAGGACAACCTGGTCAGCCAGGACAACCTGGTCAGCCTGGACAAACAGAGCAGCCAGAACCGGGGCAGCCAGGACTACCAGGCCAACCCGGACAACCAGGGCAATCAGGCCAACCAGGTCAGCCAGGACAACCTGGTCAGGCAGGACAAACAGGGCAGCCAGAGCCGGGGCAGCCAGGACTACCAGGACAAGCTGAGCAACCTGGACAACCAGGTCAGCCAGGTCAGCCAGGACAACCAGGTCAGACAGGCCAACCCAGTCAGCCAGGACAAACAGGGCAGCCAGAACCGGGGCAACCAGGACTACCTGGACAATCAGGACAACCAGGGCAACCAGGACAACCAAGTCAACCAGGTCAACCAGATCCATCAGGACAAACCCCTATTAGCGGGACTTGCAAATCAGAAGGGTACTTCGCAGATGAAAATAACTGCGCAAAGTTCTACCGATGTGTTAAAAATGGAGACAATAGCTACTTAGTATACGAGTTTTCATGCGGCGAGGGAACAGTATGGGATCATACTTTGCAATCATGTAACCATCCATGGGCTGTGTATGGAAAGTGTGGTACAGCAACGGCACCTCAACAACCAGGTCAGTCAGGACAACCTGTGCAACCTGGACAACCAGGACAAAGTGGACAACCTGGCCAACCAGGAACGCCTGGACAAACACAACCAGGACATCATGGACAACCAGGTCAACCAGGGCAGCCAGAACCGGGAGAGCCAGGGCTACCAGGACCATCCGGACAACCAGGTCAATCAGAGCAACCAGGTCAGCCAGGGCAACCTGGTCAGCCAGGCCAAACAGGGCAGCCAGAACCGGGGCAACCAGGGCTACCAGGACAACACGGACAACCAGGACAATCAGGACAACCTGGTCAGCCAGGACAGTCCGAGCCGGGGCAGCCAGGGCTACCAGGAAAACCAGGTCAGCCAGGACAACCTGGTCAGCCAGGACAACCTGGTCAGCCAGGACAATCTGGTCAGCCTGGACAAACAGGCCAGCCAGAACCCGGACAGCCAGGACTACCAGAACAACCGGGACAACCTGAGCAACCAGAGCAACCAGGTCAGCAAGGGCAACCGAGTCAGCCAGGACAACCTAGTCAGCCAGGACAAACAGGGCAGCCAGAACCCGGACAGCCAGGGCTACCAGGACAACCTGGACAACCAGGACACCCCGGACAACCAATTCAACCAGGAGAACCGGGTGCATCAGGACAACCTCCTACTAGTGGGAATTGCAAATCGGAAGGATATATCGCAGATGAAAATAACTGCGCCAAGTTCTACAGATGTGTTAAAAATGGGGATAATGGCTATTTAATATACCAGTTTTCATGTGGGGAGGGAACAGTATGGGACCATACTTCGCAATCGTGTAATCATCCATGGGCTGTGTATGGAAAATGTGGTACTGCAGCATCTCCTCAACAACCAGGACAGACTGGACAACCTCAACCAGGGCATCCAGGACAACCTGGTCACCCAGGACAAACAGGGCAACCACAGCCGGGACAGCCAGGCCTAACAGGACAACCTGAGCAACCAGGTCAGCCAGAACAACCTGGTCAGCCAGGACAACCTAGTCAGCCAGGACAAGCTGGTCAGCCTGGACAAACAGGGCAACCAGAACCGGGACAGCCAGGGCTACCAGAACAACCTGGACAGCCTGCGCAACCAGGACAACCTGGTCAGCCAGGGCAACCGGGTCAGCCTGGACAACCTAGTCAACCAGGACAACCAGGTCAGTCAGGACAACCTGGTCAGCCTGAACAAACAGGGCAACCAGGACAACCAAGCCAGCCAGTGCTACCAGGACAACCTGGACAACCAGGGCAACCAGGACAACCAAGTCAGCCAGGCCAACCTGATCCACCAGGACAAACCCCTATTAGTGGGAATTGCAAATCAGAAGGGTATTTCGCAGATGAAAATAACTGCGCAAAGTTCTACAGATGTGTTAAAAATGGAGACAATGGCTACTTAGTATACGAGTTTTCATGCGGGGAGGGAACAGTATGGGATCATACTACGCAATCATGTAACCATCCATGGGCTGTGTATGGGAAGTGTGGTACAGCAACGTCACCTCAGCAACCAGATCAGTCAGGACAACCCGTGCAACCTGGACAAACAGGACATCCAGAGCAATCTGGGCAACCAGGTCAACCTGGGCAACCAGGTCAACCTGGGAAACCAGGTCAACCTGGGCAATCAGGTCAACCAGGACAACCTAGTCAACCTGGACAAACAGGGCAGCCAGAGCCGGAGCATCCAGTTTTACCAGGACAACCCGGACTACCTGGACAGTCTGGACAACCAGGAGAACCTGGTCAAACGGGACAACCAAGTCAACCTGGACAAACAGGTCAGCTAGAACCAGTCCAGCCAGGGCTACCAAGTGTGCCTAGTGAATCTGGAGGATCCGTTGAGCAAAGTTGTAATTATCCGGTATATTTCAACGAATCCGGATATCCAATAAATTGTAGTAAAGCTGGATTTTATCCCCATCCAACTAATTGTAAAATCTTCTTCCGTTGTGTTGACTGGGATGAAAATAAGGCACAACGTTTTTCCATTTACGAGTTTATTTGTCCCGCTGGAACAATTTTTGATCCATCTCTAAGTATATGCAACCATGAAAATTCAGTATACCCTCCAAGATTGTGCGACAACAACACATCTACGAATAACCAACCGGTATAGTGTTTCTCAGAATGTTTGCATTTGTGATAGACATCTGTGTTTTTTAGAATTCTTCGACTTCAACCTCAAATTCAAGTAGTACTTCTGAACATACAGCCACTTGCCCAATTGGTCAACTAACTGGTGATCAAATTGCACTCATATGTCCCACTGGTTTTAAGCAACATCCTAAATATTGCAATCTATTTTATCAATGTACAATCAATAGATACAATTTAGAAACGAAAGTACTGGTTTTAAGTTGTCCTAATGGAACTGTGTATGACGAAAGCAAAACGCAATGTTTACCACCAAATGAAACACAGCCATGCAACAGCGTGTTTACCGACCACGAATTACTCAAAACTTTCAATAAACCTCCTGTAAGTACTAGGATTTTCTTGTAATAAAGTACATTAACCAAATTTTTTCACTTTGCAGATTTTGGTTCAAACTGAATCATTATGTCCTTCTGAGGGATATTTTAATCATGTCTCAGATGAGTGTAGTTCCACGTTTATTAAATGTAGCAGATCAACGAAAGTTAGACATAAACTTGAAGGATACCTTTATCAATGCCCTAAAGGATTTGTTTATTGGTCAATTAGTAGGCGATGTGAACATATCTCAGATGTGGAACATTGTGGTACAAGAAACTTAAGAGAAGAAACATGGTATATTCCACTTGACTTAGTAAATGTATCAGATTAAATACGTCATCAAACTGAATAATTTAAATGTAGTTGTTTATCGAATAGACTGAAATTAACTATTTTGACTGAACTTCAAATTGTTAGTTCAGTACAAAATTGTGTAGCGATGTTAAAACTTTTCACAAATTTTTAATAACGCTATGGGGAGGTAAATGGGCGATTAAGTATTTATTTTTAAATTATTGTTTTTAGAATTTATTACTAAGAAGCAATAACTGTAGTACAGATTGTACCCTGAACTGTGTGTAAGATATGTGTAAATATTTGATACCAACAAAAGTATACGAATTACAATTATATAGGGTTTTTA
>JARFJB010000176.1:1400000-1430000 GCA_036346205.1 Vesta saturnalis
TAAAAATAATTTATAAAGGAGCGATATTACCAATGCTTTCATATGGTGCATCAATATGGATTGAAGCTATTAAAAGAAAAAATAATCAAAATAAATACAGAAGAGTACAAAGATTAATTAACATCAAAATTATTAAAGGTTTTAGAACAACTTCTTATGAAGCAACTTGTATTTTAACTGGACTAACACCGATATTAATAAAACTGGAAGAATTAGTAGCTATACAAAAAGAAAAACATATAATAAAAGCAACACAAACGGGAAGAGACATGGAAATGAGAATTAAAGAAATGATAGAAGAAAAGGAAAAATTAAGTATTACAAAATGGGGAAAAGAATGGCAAAACAGCACTAAAGGAGCTCTGACTAAAGAATACTTCTTCACTGTTGAAGAAAGATTCAAAATTAAAATACCTCATACATATGCATTAGCTACTATGTTAACAGGACATGAAAAACTTAATAGTTATTACTTCAGATTTAAAATTACAGACAATAAAAATTGTGTATGTGGTTCAGCTGAACAAACAGTTAACCATTTGCTATATGACTGTGTAAAATTAGTTACAATAAGAGATGAGTTGAAAAGAATAATTAGCATTAAGGGTGATATATGGCCAATTAATAAACAAAAACTAGTGCAAAACTATTTTAGTGCTTTTATTAACTTTGTTAATAATATAGACTTTGACTCTTTAGTTTTAATATAAATTTACATCAGAATAAGATTTTAGAACTACAGCTAAACAATGTAAAAAAATTGGTTGATTTTTTAATACTAGTTGTCATTTCATTTTATTATTATAATTATTATTTGTTTTTCTTAATATAATTAGTAATTTACCCCGAAAAAATGTTAAAATGTAAATGGTATACTTTTTTTTATTTAACATTAGCACAAATTTATAAGAGCTAATGTTAACTAAAAATAAACCATAAAATAATTAATTTGATAAAACGTTACGTAGGTAATTGGTAAAGCATAATTGGTGTTGCTTTTTGTGAAAATTGTAACAAAAACTGAATTTAGTATTAGCTAATGTATAAAATTAAAAATGTATTCACAAAAAAAACACACACACACACACACACACACACACACACACACACACCACACGCACACGCACACGCACACGCACACACACAAATTGTTTTAATCAAAGTTCTCTGACGGGTAATACATAAACCTAGCATTTTTTATGAATATTACAAAAAACCACCAACTTTATAAAAAAGGGGTTAGATTATTTTTGAAATAATTCAATTTTAGGTAAGTTTTTCTCACAAAAGTTTTTCATACAAAACTGAATCATTAAAGATTCATTTAATTAGCTGAAAAAGGAGATGTGCGTGTATAAAGCATTAATTTAATAGTTTATACGTGATTTTGATTAACAATTTAAACGAAATTTGGTGTTATTCTATTTAAACCTTATTAAATTGCATTATACATAGTTTTTTCCTATACACTTGTTAATGAAAAATGACAAGCATTACAAAATGATGTGCTAGCCACATTTTCTTTAAATGGCAACCACGGTTTTTTTTTAGATTTAAAAACTGCTACTTTCAAAATCGAAGTAACTTTATGTTTACTCCTCAATCTCAAAGATTTTTTAGTTTATAAATTAGAATTACTGTGTATGTAAAATCCTTTTTGCTCACAAGGCATATTTAGCTACTATTGTTACTGGTAAATTTCGTAATTATTATTAATAATACCTACTACAAAGTTCTCAAGTCGAATTTTAAGAAATTGGTTCAATTAGGTTATACTAATGAAGGTTATCTAAACTTTACAGCGATTGTATGAACGTGATAGAGAAGTAATTGAAGCGTGTGAAATTTCCACAAGATTTCCAGATAAGCCACGATCAACAAGAAATGCAGTAATGATTTATAAAATGGGACAAAAATTTAAATAGTGAAGTAAACATAGTTACTTCGATTTTGAAAGTAGTTTTTAAAACAAATATAAAAAAGTGTTAATCAGCCGACTCGAAAAACTTTCCCGCCTTTTTTGTTATCGGCAAAGAAATTAATTAGATTCAGTGGCGCCGTAAGACTCAAATACAGAGGGGGGCAAAGTAAAATAGATTAAAACTTTTACACCTTTATTATTAAAAATACATATATAAGGTTATAAAAAACAAACTTTCATGTTATTTTTCTAATCGGAGAAAAGTAATAAGAGATTTCTTCTGTTTTGAGCAAATTTTTTAATTACATTTGCAATAAATGTGTGTTTATTTTGTATTCACAGATTTTCTGTGAACGCTAAGCATACAGAGACCAGAAAGTCTCTCTTGAGACATGATTGATCTCAACCTGGTTTTTACCCGTCGAAGCGTACTAAAAGATCTTTCAATTGTTGCAGTGGTAGGAGGTAAGGCTAAAAAAAATTTGTAACGCTTTTTTGATGCAAGGAAAAAACTGGCAATGTTTATCTATTAATTCAACAACCTCGAGCTCAGTCTCAGTATTGTTACTTTTTACTTTTGATACCCACATTTCTTTCCAAGTTTCGGCTTCAAAATTCAAGTTTTCAATTTCATACAGTTTTGATATGTTATGAATCTTTGATTTTAGCAAAATAAACGTTTCTGTCGGCATGATTAATTGCGGGTGAGAAATAGATAGAGCAAACGCACTATCCGTCTCTTGGGAAGATCGGGCTTCAATGGACTGTATAATTGAATTCAGATATGGAATAAAGGAATTCGGAAATAATTTTCAGCACTTATCGCTAAAGCAGTGAGCCCTTTCTGTTTGCGTTGCAGCTAATCTAGGTGTTTTAATATCAATGTCAAATTTTCTTCCGTCCAAAACGCATTGTTGAAATATATCTTAAAAGTAATTCTCTGCATCAACCCTGTGATCTTTCATAATAGATAAAAGTAATTGAATATGTTTCTTCGTCAATAATATGTTTCTTGTTTTTGCTTGTAAAATATTATAAACAGGCTCCAATTTGGCACTATAGTGTGAAATAATATGCAAACAAACAATAAAGGAAGGGGCACGTTTTAAATGTAAAATACCTTTCGGTCAGAATTTATCCAAATTTTGATATGTTCTAGAACTTGACCAATTGATCAAATGTCTTCATTGCCCGAAAGCTCAAAGCTCAACAGTTTTTGATATACAGGGTCTTCAATATCACTATTTGATACTTTCAATATACCATAAAATGGCCATTTTTGCCAATATTCACGCAAAACTTAGTGGAATGTTATTTTTTTGTGCTACTGGTTACAACCTTTTCTTTACTTTCATTATTTTTGTACATGCACCTGATATACAGGGTGAGACCAAATATATGTATCTCAAAAGAATTATACGGTGGTATTGTTTTGATATTTTGGTGAATGAAAGTTAACACATATATATGTCCATTTAAATTAGTATTGCAAGTTAAGTCCCCTAGACGTCCGTTATACAGAGTGTTTCATTTCTTTAATAGATTTAATTGAGTATTATTATACTTCCTAGTTAATTTTCTGATAACTTAATTGAAATGTCTATTGTCTAAACTATTTGCAAACTGTATATACCTACATAATAGTCACGATGTGTTTATACTGATACTGGGTGTCCAAGTACAAAGGACCAAAGCGATATCTTAAACTTCATATAAGTACGGAAAAAACCGTTAACATAAAAAATCCCTTGCAATTGGATGTCGTTGCGAAATACAAAGCTTTTGGAGATTGACAGATAGAAAGGTTAGATGTGCTTCATTTATTATGCTCACTATTTTCAAATAAAGTTATATTTAGTATTTACTTATTCGTTTAAACCAAAACCGTAATGTGGTATTGCGCTTTTCTTCTGCTTTTATTCGTACAACTAGATTTTTTCTGATTTTGCACTTTTCTTTCCGTTTTCATACTACAATTATTATGTTTTCTATTCCCAAACTTATAAAATAACAACAATATAGTAGGTGGCTATGAAACGTCAAAAATTAATCCACTAATTAAGTGTTATTGTTGATGCTTAGTTGCAAATCTACTTTTTGAATTAAAATCGTTGAAGAGTTTATGTGAAAAATGAATCGAATTCCATGTTTTGCTTGTGGAAATGCTTTAGTTACTAGGGTTATGGTGAAAATAAGTGGTGAGGTAAATGTAAGAAAACAGGAAATTGTGATTGCACGTCGCCGCGAAGCAAATCTACCAGAGCGGGTCATAATAGAAGAAACTCGAATCTGCAATGTCTGCAATATTTCTATTGTAAGGGAAATTCAAGCAATAGACAATAACCCAAATTGTTTGCGATGAAATGTGCCACAAAGGTCAACTCACTTATGCTGCATTTGTAACGATGGGAATGATATACATAAAATATCCATGAAAGGTAGAATTAATATTTTTGTTGAGAGCCAGAAAATACGTACTGCTGTAATATTCATTTGGATGAGAATAGTAATCTGTTTGAGTTTCTGCTCCCTGGGTTACGATATGTAAATCGGCCATTATTAACAGGTAATGAGATTTATATTTTTTTACAAGCATTACATAAGGAAATTAAGAAAAAAAGCTACCACACGGCTTCCGAAGACGAAAATAACTTCACAGATTCTCAATTTAAAGCAGTTTCTCCTATAACCAAAGATCAATTTAATAATCTTTTCAACTTTTGTGACCCCGTTAGAATAGGAAATTCTTTGAGATATGTAAGTAAAAAAGATCTCTTGGCATTCCTGTGCAAGTTACGACAAAATCTTAGTGATAGTTTCTTAGCGGTTATTTTTAATTATTCCACAAGACAACAAGCCAGTTTAGCTATATCTCTAGTTAGACAATCTCTTTCTGCAAGATTTGTACCACAAAATATTGGATTTACTGCTACAACAAGAGACAGCTACATCGAAAATCATGTAACTCCTTTTGCAAATCGCCTATATAATCAAAACCTGGATCGACCTCAAGTTATAGTGTATAATGACTGTACTTATCTAGAAATAGAGAAAAGTTCTTGTTTTAAAGTGTTGCGACAGTCCTACTGTACTTATAAGGGTAAACATCTTATCAAGCCATCGCTGCTTGTTGCCCCGAACGGATTTATTCTAGACATTCAAGGGCCATATTTCTCAAATTCTGAAAACAACGATGCTAACATACTTATAAGTGAATTTAATAGAGATGTGAATGGAATGCGTGAATGGTTTAATGAAGGAGATATTTTCATTCTCGACCGCGGGTACTTGGATGCTATTCCAGCTTTAAATAATAATAATAATACGTTTTTTATTCCCATAATAATATACATATGTATTATCACCCTAATTAATACCTTAAAGTAATAATATCTTAAAATAATATTGTAGGCTTATATGGGAAATGGTTCTGCATGCACTACGCATACAGCCCAGAGTTACAGTATAGTTATCCAATCTATTGAAATCACTGTTTATATTATTTATTGTTCTATAATTGGAACTTGGTGCAATGTAGTAGTAAGCGAAAAAAAAAAATAAAAAGAAATAACTAGATATGTTTCAGATATATTTATTTTGTAATTAGCAATATTTTGTTTAAGAGAGGTATGTTATGTAATATCCATTTTTCAAGATTTTCCAACGGTTTTTGTTAGTTTTACCTTTTGAGGAACTAGGTAGAGCATTATACAGTTTTGGTCCTAGATATATTGCGCTTTTTGGAATATCGTTTTATTTACTTTTGGTAACCTTTTTTCTCTTTGATTGTACTTCGGGTACCAATTACGTTAGAATTCCGCCTTTGGGAACTGTGAGCGTCACTTATATTAAAAAACTGTCGAAGGACCTTAAAAAGAAATAAATATTTTAGTGGTAAGATGTTCAGTTGGATGAATAATGGAAGAGATGGAGTCATTCTTGGTTTGTTGCATATTGAACGGACTGCCATTTTTTGTAACTTAGCAATTGATTGTAATCTCGTATATGCTGCAGCTCCCCAACAAGAAACACCGTAACTAATATGCGAATGCATATAAGAATAATAGATCATTTTCAGGGCATGAGCGGTTAGAACCTTTTTTAGGGTATAGATTTTTCTAGCTGTGCCGTATAGCTTTGTCTTTAAATTATCGATGTGCCATTTCCACGTTAATTTGGTATCTAAAATAACCCCTAGATATTTTTGAATTTTAACCTGACAAGCCGATGGACATGTGCAGGATGACTGTTGAGTGCAGTTATTGTGAAATTGAAGTGGCATATGGGTAGTGGTTAATTTTGTTGACAAATTAAAATACACAACATTTGTTTTATCGATGTTAAGCATCAGTTTGTTGTTCTTAAACCATACATTCAAATCTTTGATATCTTGGCTAATTTTAGAGTGTATATCATCCCAGGTATCCCCTACATATGTGAGTACTGTATCGTCAGCAAACGCTGTGATACTTCCCGCCAGATTGCCATTACAAGGATCGTTACAATATATTAGAAATAGTGTGGAAGAAAGGACGCAGCCTTGAGGAACTCCGCAAGTAACTGAAAGTGAGTTACTTATAGAATAACCAATTCTGACACATTGTTTCCTGTTGTTTAAATAACTTTCAAACCACTTGTTTGAATTACCTCTAATACCTGCTTTTTCTAGTTTATGTAGCAAAATTTGTTTGTTTAAAGTATCAAATGCTTTTTTAATGTCAAGAAAAAGAGCTGCAGTTTTTTTGTTGGTGTTAATCCCATTGTATATATCTGTTATAAACTTCCCTAAAGCTGATTCAGTACTTCTACCTTGCATGAAACCAAATTGATTTATAGAAATAATGTTTGTTTTTCGTAAAAAATGCATTAAGCGGTTATTGGTAGCTTTTTCGAAAACTTTCGATAATACTGAGACTAACGATATAGATCTGTAATTATTTACATCTTGCTTATTTCCAGTTTTGTATATGCTTGTATGCTTGTATATGCTTTTGTATATGCACTGAATGCTTTAAGGCGTAAGGGAAGGTATCAGAAGAATAACTTAAGTTTATTAAGTGAGAAATTACGTTTTGCCACTAGAGTATCTACGGATTTAAGTATTAAAGTAGATATATTATCTAACCCTGCTGAGCGTTTATTATGTAAGCTCCGAATAATTGTAAGCACCTCGTCAGGAACTGTAGGAATTAAAAACATTGTTTTAGAATTGCTAGGTATAAAGAACTGTTTGGTATCTAGGTTTATATTGTTTACGGAAAATTTTTTGGATATATCGTTTGGAACTTGAACAAAATTGCTATTAAATATTTTTGCAATGTCAACTTCATCCCCATACTTACGACCATTGTGAATAATTGAATTTATAGTTTTATCCGTAATGTTATTTTTGCCAAGTACGCGATTAAGAAGTTTCCACTGCTCTTTATTATTTCCATTAAGTAATTGTAAATTATTTTCTAGGTATGTAGATAGATTAGGCATTAGTTTTAAAATGCCAGCCTTTTTGCCCAGAGGTCAGCTACAGTTATCCACAGAAGAGGCTAATGATAGTCGTCTCGTTACGAAAACCAGGTGGATCGTAGAAGCACGCAATAGGCACTTAAAATC
The DNA here is from genome assembly GCA_036346205.1 of Vesta saturnalis. Taxonomy (NCBI): domain Eukaryota; kingdom Metazoa; phylum Arthropoda; class Insecta; order Coleoptera; family Lampyridae; genus Vesta; species Vesta saturnalis. Next base: position 1,407,532 of record JARFJB010000176.1, read on the forward strand.
AAATTTTTGAATTTTTTAGCTTATGATAAAAACACCCCACATTTGTAATATTGCTGACTTTCTTAAAATTGCTGGAGCAATTATAAATAAATATTTTCCACCCATTTTAATGCAAGATGCTACTATTGAGCTAGCTGAAAATATTCTTCAAAAAGTTCAAGAGCCAAATGTTGTTCAAGCCAGGGTTGAGGAGGAAAACTTACGCGCTAGAAGGGGCAGATGGGTTGATTTCAATGAAATTATCGTTCCCTCATTCCCACGTTTGTCACATTACTATCTTAAAGAGTTAACTGTAGGTATTTTTCAATTAAAGCTTGCTCCTTCTTATATACAGAACAATGAAATAGAGGACCACCAGGTTCAATATCAATTTGATGAAAACTACGAACCCGGTTTTATACGGGTAAGGATATATTCTCGCCTCAGAAATGCTACTCGTTACCAGTTGTGGATTGCATTTGTGCCGAATAATGAGGAAGAAGAACCTAACCCAATATTAGGTACTTACTGCACCTGCAAGACTGGTGCCAGAACTTTAGGTACTTGTTCTCATGTGACAGCTGTACTATGATTTTTAGGATACGCTAGGTATCAAGAGCTAATCAAATATCCTTCTACAAATGTTTTAAATCATATACTAAATGCAAATCATGTGGAGGTGATAGACATTTAACATTTGATTATGCAACTTTTTGATTTCTATGACAATGGTTATATCAAGACCAAAAATTATTTACTGTTTTCTGCCTCATCAGTTCAGTTAACTGATATCTTATTAAGCTTAGATATTTTTAAAATATTAAAATACGTTCATTAACGTTTCTACATAAACATTTCTTATTTCCAATGACTGTACAAAGCGGTAGTGATGATGGAGGTAGACCTGCGAAACCGGTCTGTCGATGGTGTGAACAGTGAAGACAGTAGTATCTTAAAGAATTTTCTTTTCTTAGTTTTGCAAAATAAAAATGAACTTCGACAAGCGCCTTCTTTATCAAAAGAATCTACTGAAAACTTTATTAGAAAATAGTGAGCATAATAAATGAAGCACATCTAACCTTTCTATCTGTCAATCTCCAAAAGCTTTGTATTTCGCAACGACATCCAATTGCAAAGAATTTTTTATGTTAACGATTTTTTCCGTACCTATATGAAGTTTAAGATATCGCTTTGGTCCTTTGTACTTGGACACCCAGTATCAGTATAAACATATCGTGACTATTATGTAGGTATATACAGTTAGCAAATAGTTTATTTTAATATAGACATTTCAATTAAGTTATCAGAAAATTAACTAGGAAGTATAATAATACTCAATTAAATCTATTAAAGAAATGAAACACTTTCTATAACGGACGTCTAGGGGACTTAACTTGCAATAATAATTTAAATGGACATATATATGTGTTAACTTCCATTCACCAAAATATCAAAACAATACCACCGTATAATTCTTTTGAGATACATATATTTGGTCTCACCCTGTATATCAGGTGCATGTACAAAAATAATGAAAGTAAAGAAAAGGTTGTAACCAGTAGCACAAAAAAATAACATTCCACTAAGTTTTGCGTGAATATTGGCAAAAATGGCCATTTTATGGTATATTGAAAGTATCAAATAGTGATATTGAAGACCCTGTATATCAAAAACTGTTGAGCTTTGAGCTTTCGGGCAATGAAGACATTTGATCAATTGGTCAAGTTCTAGAACATATCAAAATTTGGTTAAATTCTGACCGAAAGGTATTTTACATTTAAAACGTGCCCCCTCCTTTAGGAGTGGAATAACAACTGGTTAGATTTCGATCGTGCATCTCCATTTATTTCCATCGTATATGATAAATATTCTAGGGCGTGTCTTATTTGCTCAAAATGTTCCGAAAATATTCTAATAGACTTATACTTGGCAGGCCATCTAGTGTCACAAAATAAGGGAATTTTGGGGACATATTTTCGCGGAAAATGTTGCCTTTTTTATAATAGCTGCTGAATTTTGTACATCCTGGATTTTATTTAAGTCGTTGACCACCACGTTAAGTCTGTGTGATGCACAATGAAAAAAGAGAGCTTTGTTATATTTCTAACGAATTATTTTCTGCACTGCGTTTTCGCGACCTGCCATTGTTGCATCAAATCCTAATCCTACCAACGTTTGCATATTTAAGCCATAACTTTCGCAAGTTTGTAATATTGATGATGATATACCGTTTGCATTCATGGACCTAAGTTCAGTAAATTCCAAGAATTCCTCACGTACTGAATTATTTTTATCCACTAATCTTTCTACTATCGAGAGCTGCTCAACACCAGAAATATCAGCAGATTCATCCGCTAACAATGAAAAACATTCGGTGGCGTTCACTTCTGTGATAATTTCCTCTCGAATAATATCACCATAAATCTTAATTAATTAATTCTGAGTCTGGTGAGAAGTATATTTAGCATTTTTTGCACAATTTTCAAAATAATATCTTAATACCAAACCTCCACTCTCGACTCTAAAATTTAGGAGATCATCAAAATTTCCAGTGGTTTTACCACGGAGAGGTAAATCGTGGGTACCACAAAAAATTATAATAGAAATGATTGGCATAAGTTTTTCTCTATTAGACTTAACTTGTTCCCGTTCATAGCTACTGAGCTGTTCAGTGACACAAATACTTTTACCCTCCATAACATGTCGAAAGTTTACAGCTTTTATTGTCGATGAACGATGCCACTCCGAACGCATATGTTTTTTTGCATTTTCATGGAAATCTTTGTAATTCTTGAAAGGTTTTACAGTGAACAATTCAAAAACCCATCTTACATTCTGTCGAAATGTAACACAAGTTTTACAAAGTCTCCACCCTTAAGTTTACTAGAATAAGCTAACCAATCGTAATTTTGTAACCATTCGTAACGAAAAACTCTTTTTTCTATCTGAGTCCCTTTTAAAATCGTAACTTGAATCCGGAACAAAATGTTGAGTCAATAACGCATATCTTATTTCGTCTGAAATAGAAGCATGCTTTTCAATAAAATTTTCTATATCCAAAGGATGAATATCAACAGTACGATTTTCACCAACACCAGATAATGACGTTGTATTAGGTTCATGATCAACATTAGAATGTAATGATCCAAAATCTTCACTCACTACGGGTAAGCTAGTAACTATGTTAGTACATATACTAGGTTCTACACTTCTGATGGTCCAAAAGGCTTCGATTTCTTACTGTCAGTTTTTTCTTAAAAAAATTTCTTATATCCATGATTTCTAAACATAAAATACCTACTGATGTTTTGGTATGTCCAGCAGTAAAAATAAAATATGATTTCATAAAATAGAAAAAATCGTTAAGTAGAATAGCAGAAAACATCTAGTTTTTATTTTACTCTAATCCTTTGCCAGAAAACAACAATTGATAAATGAACTAAAAAAATGATACAAATCATTTACGTAAGAAAACTACGGTATCTGTACATATTTTTCATTGTATTTTGAACAACAACACCTATTAACCATATTATTTAAAAGACGACTCTTACCTTACCATTCAAATTTGTAGATTAGCACTCGAAACTCTACTCCTAGAGCCGTTTGACACGAGGCTAAAATTAGTGCTAAATACTAGACGAGTTGTACGCACGCAGATCCAGTACGACTCGATACATTAAAATTCTACAGATTCTAATTTCTTGTCGCAAAGCAAGGGTTGACACTAATTAGTAATTTTAATACTAAAAAATTCGCTTTGGTGGCAAACGGAAATTTCATATTTTCAAGCTTTTACACATTTTAAATCTACGTGCGCACAACTACTATTAAGCACTTATTCTGATTCATTCAAAAATTCAAGTCAAGCTAAACAAGAACAAACACAAACACGTTCTTTAAAATGTGTTTATGTACAGGGTGGCCAACTAAGAATGCGAGGTACTGTATCTGGGAAACTATCCATCGTAGAGGCTTACGCAAAAAAAAGTTATTACTAAAACGGCCGATACAAAAACCTGGAAAATATTTTCAAGTTTCTGAATTGGCCGCTAGGGGGCGTAACTGCAATCTTGAATCTAAAAAACTGATGTTTCTGTGAATTCTGCTATATTAGCCTAATAAAAAAATAACTGATCTTTAAAGTCGAGGATAATCTGAACTTTTTTGTTTGGCACCTTTTGACGTATGTCTAAAAATAAAGTGGTGGGGGGTATTCAAAGGTTTCCTTAAATAACCCCTGGTATCTTCGAAACGGATAAGCCGATTTTAACAAACTTGGGCGCGTTGAAATGAGCTATTCTTGGGCTACAAATGTTATATTTGAAGTTTTGTTAGTTTCACATATCGTCGCTAGAGGGCTTTGTTCGACAATCCGACAGAAACGGTTAATTTTCGCAAAAAATTAAATGCATTGGTATGACTTTTTTTTCATGAACAAGTAGCTATATGATGCCTAAACAATCTTGCGAAAACCGCATCTCGATATCTTGCCCCTAACCTAAAATATCGGCCAAACAAAACTTTATACGAAAATCCCTTAAATTTTTATTTTTTTTTAAATATATTTTTCTGGAATTGTTTCTATTATGTAAGTTGTGGCCCTAAAAAGGACCGATTTAAAGGAGGAAGGTTTTTAATGCCCCCGTAAATGCTCGAAATGCTGACCATCGCGCTCTATGCATTGCTGAAGTCTCTCATGACTAGACAAAACTGCAGCTTCAATTTCGGCGCTCGGTATGTTACGTATTGCGTTACGAATCCGGTTTTTCATATCTTCTCTAGTAGTAGGTTGAGTCCGAAACACGATGTCCTTTAAGCGCCCCCATAAATAAAAATCGCGGCAAGTTAAGTCTGGCTATCGCGGAGGCCATGGAAACAGACTTCCTCTTCCAATCCACCGCTGTTGAAATACTGCATTAATATGCTCTCGCACATTAATAGCAAAATGTCCTGGGCAACCATCCAACTGCAAAAACAATTTTTGCCTTGTTTCCAGAGACACATCTTCCAACAACAACGGTAATTGATTGGCCAAAAAGTCAAGAAATACATTGCTCGAAAAAATATGGCCCAATAATTCTGCCCCCAGTATGCCACACCATACATTTAAACTCCAACGTCCTTGGCGCTGAACTTCACGCAACCAATGGGGATTTTGTGCACACCAATAATGCATATTGTGCAGATTGACTCTCCCGTCACTACTAAAGGTGGCTTGATCGGTCCAAAGAATTTGAAATAAAAATTCTCTATTTTCGCGTATCATGCCTAACATCCAATGGGAATAGTCTAACCTTCGATCAATATCTTCCTCTTTCAAGGTCTGATGCAAAACGACATGATATGGGTGCATTCTTAAAGTAATTAAAAAAAGTTTAAACGAATACCTATATATTTTGATGGTCATTAGAACTTACCTTGGGTCCTTCAAAATATTTTGAACCGTTGTCCGTGATATGCCCAACTCAGTGGATAATGCTCTTGTGCTAACATGAGGATTTCCTTCAATATAGCCCAGTACACAGTTAATATTTTCGTGTGTTCTTCCAATTCTTTGCCGTTGAAACGTAGGCCGAAAGCTACCATTAGCTCGTAAGCTCGCCACTAATCGGGGAAAAACTCTTACATCGCAAGGACGCCGATTTGGATATCGAGCCGCGTAAACTCTTTTAGCTACTGCGGCATTCTGAAGACATTCAAAATAAACCGCAAGCATATCAACAACTTCATTATTCGTAAAACGCATTTTGAAAGCACAAAAATTGCTCAAAGTAACGCGAAAGTATTGACAACTATTGACAATTTGAGGATTATGTATGTTTTGTTTACGTATCTATTTCCATTGCCTGCTTCTATTAATTGTATTTTTCGTATATATCCATAGTGAATATTCATTTAAATAAACAAAAAATAGGCCTTTCGTATAACTTTTAGCATTGCTTACTTGCTGGTAGCAATTTCAAAAAGGGTGATTTTATTCTGGTGAATAAATTTACAAACATTTAAAATCGCAATTTCTAGGTAACCTATTCAGAGCCGAAATTGAAGCTGCAGTTTTGTCTACCCATAAGAGGCCTCAGCAATGCACAGAGTGATGGTCAGCATTTCGAGCAATTAAGGGGGCATTAAAAACCTTCCTCCTTTAAATCGGTTATTTTTAGGGCCACAACTTACATAATAGAAACAATTCCAGAAAAATATAGTTAAAAAAAATAAAAATTTAAGGGATTTTCGTATAAAGTTTTCTTTTGCCGATATTTTAGGTTAGGAACAAGATATCGAGATGCGGTTTTCGCGAACTTGTTTAGGCATCATTTAGCTACTTGTTCTTAAAAAAAAGTCATACCAATGCATTTAATTTTTTTGCAAAAATTAACCGTTTCTGTCGGAATGTCGAACAAAGCCCTCTAGCGACGACATGTGAAACTAACAACACTTCAATTATTTGACATTTGTATCCCAAGAAAAGCTCGTTTCAACGCGCCCAAGTTTGTTAAAATCGGATTAGCCGTTTCGAAGATACAGAGGGTTATTTAAGGAAACTTTTGGATACCCCCCACCACTTTATTTTTAGACATACGTCAAAAAGTTCCAAACAAAAAAGTTCAGATTATCCTCGACTTCAAAGATCAGTTATTTTTTTATTAGGTTAATATAGCAGAATTCACAGAAACATCACTTTTTTAGATTCAAGATTGCAGTTACGCCCCCTAACGGCCATTTGCAGGTTTTTGTATTGGCCGTTTTAGTAATAACTTTTTTTCCCGCAAGCCTCTACGATGTATAGTTTCCCAGATACAGTACCTCGCATTCTTAGTTTGCCGCCCTGTACATAAAATGACGGGAATGCGAAATCATGAAATTAATGTATTATCTTTAGTGTTAATATTTACTATTTAGTTCTGTTAGGCGTTATGATTTTAAATGAAAATCCTAATGTTTTACGAGCGCTAGGTAGAAACAGAAAATTCAGTTTTCTAGGGGAGGGTTAGTGCCCTGCTTTGCCCTCCTTTTCCGGCGCCGATGAATTTAGATTTATATTCTGTAACCTTACTTCGTTTTCGAATTCGATAAAGTAAGGTTAAAGTATAAAAATTTAATAAAAGAATCTTCGCTACAAGGACAAACGAAATTAAATAAGAAACTAATATTTAACATGGAATAGCAAGTCAAAATGTATGATTTAACCAAGAATGCTTAAAGAAAAAGGTAATACTTACGTTAATCTGTTTTCCAAAACTAAAAATTCGATGATTGAGAAGATAATTAAGAATGCTCAATGAATATTGCTTAAAGAAATCTTTATAATTTTATGACAATACAGAAAATGGCATTACCAACTTTGTTGAAAATCATCAATATAGCCAGAGGCGTTAACGGTAATTTGCTAAAAAGACTTAATAGTATTGCACAAAATTTAACAACGACAACTAATTTAAATGATTTTTTTATTTAAATGTACAAATAATAATGATACAGTTCATCGCGTCAAGAAGATAAAAGTTCAACCAACCCCAATTTCACGTCATCAAACTAAGTATGAAGGCGTAAACTGTCTACAAGCAGGTAGACCTGCAGGAAATCAGAAATGTGCATCCAAAAAGAGGAAAAGATAGATGCCTGATTGAAAATGTAATGACGAATAAACCAAATGCAAAGTCTCACACATAACTGTGCAGGTTGCAACCAATATTTATTTTATTATTAAGATATTGAGAAAAAAACGTTTATTTTAAAACATTATTTTGTATATCAGCCTTATTTAATTTATATTGAAAATTAAAACTTAATAAATAAAAATGTAAAGTAGGGAACAGGCGTAAGAAAAGGGCTAGGGACCTGAAATTAATGATAAATGTATGCCACGTATATCTTTTGCGTGCTTTTGTAAAATCACCAATTCGGATATGTAGGGTTGCCAGATGACTGGGAATCCGGGATTGTCCAGGAATGTTGTGTCTTGTCCAGTGTCCAGTGTCCAGTAATCATGCCTGACAATTCCGGAGATTGCTGTGCGTCCGCGGTCGACCGCCGAATACGATTCCCGGATGACGCACACACTCATACAGTGGGCGAATGTTCATTGTTTTATTCGATACCAACCATCCACAAGCAAGAAACGATACAATGGTTTTAATGATAAGTGGATAGATGATTCTGATTTTAAACATTTGAGTCCACAACAGTTTGCAAGTCATGGAACTCTCATATCACACTTCAGTATGAAGGCCGGCGTGCATTAACAGTAATTAAATATTAATGTTATTCTACGTCTTTAAATTAGCTACAAGTTGTAAATACATAAAAATTATTCAACTAATAACTTGCATATTTTATTGATTACTACTCTAGTCTTTTTGAACAAATGCAGATTATCTGACCTGGACCTGATGGAATTTATAAAAAATTCGAGGTATTGGCATTTATATCAGAGGAATTCAAATTAACATGGCAGTTACTATTTGATTTTCCAAAAATTGAAGATGCAGTTGACATTGATAGCCTTTACATGGAGTTCTCATGTATGAAATCTGTTTTTGATGCCGAACGATAAAATCTGGGCTTATTTGTTTAGAACAAATACCTTTCATGATTGTGTGAATTTAAGAAAAATAGTAGGTTTTGTTCTATCCATACCAACAAGCAACACTTTTGCGAGAGAATTTTCAGCCAGCTAAATAATTTATGGATCAAAGATTAAAACGGAATGTCTATGGACTTGATAAAGTCCGAACTGCAAACTACAATTAATTACGAAGAGATCTGTTCAGTGTTCAGAAATTATGTCGCTGTTACAAAACAATGCAGGAGAGAAACAGTGTACTAAAAATGATTATTACCAAAGGTATTACCAAAGTTTAAAATGGTTTAGTTTATAGTTTTTGCAGTTTTATAATGTTTAAATTTCATTTTTTCTTTACATTAATTCCTTCAACTAAAATAAACGCGTCATGTATGTATTTTGTATTTATAGTTTACGTACTCTGTTGATTTTTGGAAAATGAATAAATACAATCATTTCTATAATTTGCATTTTTCATTACTATTATGTTCCTACAACAATAATAAAATGGTAAATTAATTTAATCTTCCTTTTTTTCATAACAGGAAAAATGTCCAGGAACTCAGATCTGGCAACCCCAGCATAGGGCACGGAAATTTCCGTACCCTACCTGAATTGACGATCCCGGTCATGAATTCGTATAGGATACGTAATTTATCTTCCAGAGTGCCATCTAGTAGCAAAGTAAGGAGTAGCAGTTTCGCGAATATCATGGAAAAGTATTGCGATGTAGTTACAAACAAAGATCTCGCGGTGTACAGGGTGTTCCACGTAAGATATCTCTATGTCTTATTTCAGAATCTATAACATATACAAAAAAAGTTTTATATAAAAGTTGTTTGGATTTATTAAAATTTTTAAACTATTTACTTTTTACATATACAGGGTGTCCCAGTAAGTCGGAATCGATGTCAACTCGAAAAATTTAAATGGAACACTCTGTATTTTATTACATATTTGTATTCTCCTCAAGAAAGCGAGATACTTGTATCTAAAACTTTTTCTTTAATTTTGCATAGTTTCGGAGTAAAATGAGGTTACGTTATTTTTATCACAAAATTACCCTATTAAAAAACTTATTGCTATATACAACAACAAAAATTAGGTAAATTATATATACAGGGTGTCACAATAGTGCGTATTTGGTCGATAGCTCCTTAGCCATTAAACTTAGAAGATAAGTTTAAATACGAAAGTTGCCTATTTTTATAAGCTGCATAATCTAAAAGTAGTTTGGTTTCTACAGGGTGTAATATAAAAGCGGTACAATATAGAACTTTTGATTTTTAAATAGAACACCCAATATATTATTTTATTTTTCGATTCTCCTTATAATTTTACATCTTTTTTATAAGAAATTACTTACAAGCTAAATCTTACAGTTTTTGAGATATTTGCAAAGTTAACTAAAAACTGACATTTTTATGTAGTAATTCAAGTAGGCGTATCTCAGTTATTTTTAAAGATAAAAAAATAACCTTTGGTATAGAATTTATTCATACATGAGCTTACTTTAATCTGTTGTCAAAATTGGATTTCAATATACAGAGTGATCACAAAAATTAATTCAATAACATAAATTTGAAAATGCTATATCTTCATTTTTTTAAATAGCACACCCTATATTTTTTTAATGCCTTGTCTTTGTCTATTAGTCGGCTTTCATTTCTGTTAAATATGTTCTATACCTATCTCTAATAGTTTCGAAGATATTTAAGTTTGTTCAATTTTTTTGGTTGATAACACTGAAGAAAAGTAACATTAGTCGGTCAAAGCAAGCTATGAATACATAAGAAACTAAAAAACATATTAACTGAAATACAAACACTTAAAATTATAATAAATGATCAATGTGACCACCATTTTGTTGCAGGCAAACATGAAGTCTTTGAATAAACGGGCGATCACAAAAATTAATTCAACACCGTAAATTTGAAAATGATATATCTTCATTTTTTAAATAGCACACCCTATATTTTTTAACGCCTTGTCTTCGTCTATTAGTCGGCTTTAATTTTTATAAAATATGTTCTATACCTATCTCTAATAGTTTGGGAGATATTTAAGTGTGTTTAATTTTTTTCGTCGATAACACTGATGAAGAGTAACATTAGTCGGTCAAAGCAAGCTGTGGATACATAAGAAACTAAAAAATATTAACTGAAATACATAAATTGTAATTATAATAAATATTGTATGAAACCGCCATTTTTAAGAGATATTTGAGATGTTTTTAAACGATTCCTCGTAAAATTAAACAATTTAATCAAAAGACCGTAAAACAAAAGATGAACGAAAACAAATGAAGAAATCAAACTTACAAACAGTGCTAATACTTACTTCCTAAATTAGAAAATGAATTTTTGAAAGAAGAACTTGTTAATATGATTTACGTCCTTGGTGAAAGCGATAAAAATTGTCTTTTAGCTCATCGAATTTATAAGCAAAAATTTACAAATGCACGACACCCGCAAGTTTCAGCATTTGCAAGATAGAAAGAGCGTTTGGAACAAACAGGCAGTATTCATTACGAAGACAATTTAGAACAAGAAAGAACCGCAATTAACGAAGGTAATGAACATTTAGTTCTTCAATCCGTGTTTGAAAATCCTCACGTTTCTTACCGACAATTGGAGTTTCAAAAACATCAGTTAATAGAATTATAAATATATATATATATATATATATATATATATATATATATATATATATATATATATATATGTATATATCATTCATACCATGTCCAACTTGCACAAGAATTAGACGAGGATGACTTCGTTAATAGATTAAACTTTTGCAATTGGGCCATAAATAAAAATATAGAAAAACCCAACTATTTTAGCACGATCTTATTTACTGATGAAGCTACTTTCCACAAAAATGGATATGTTAATAGACATAATTTCCATTATTACGATACTGAGAATCCCAGATTTATAATTCATGTTGATCATCAACACCGCTGGTCACTTAATGTTTGGGCCGGAATTATTGGGGAAAGAATTATAGGACCATATTTTCTTGAAAACACGGTCAATGGAGATTCATTGTTAAACTTCTTGCGCAACGAATTTGAAACCTTTATTGAAGATTTACCTTTACAAACCCTTAGAGAAATGTGGCTGCAATTAGATGGAGCTCCTCCGCATTTTAGCAGAAACGTTAGAAATTATTTAAATATCCAGTTTGAAAACAAATGGATTGCCTGCAAGATCGCCTGACTTGACAAAGCTGGACTTTTTTCTTTGGGGTTGGATTAAAGAAAAAGTCTATCAACACTCCTCCAACGACAGTAGATGATATGAAGGCAAGAATTAGAGACGTCATTCAAAATGTAAATGTTTCCACGTCACGAAAAGTAAATTTGTCGTTTATTCAAAGACTTCATGTTTGCCAGCAACAAAATGGTGGTCACATTGAACATTTATTATAATTTTAAGTGTTTGTATTTCAGTTAATATGTTTTTTAGTTTCTTATGTATTCATAGCTTGCTTTGACCGACTAATGTCACTCTTCTTCAGTGTTATCAACGAAAAAAATTGAACAAACTTAAATATCGCCGAAACTATTAGAGATAGGTATAAAACATATTTAACAGAAATGAAAGCCGACTAATAGACAAAGACAAGGCATTAAAAAAATATAGGGTGTGCTATTTAAAAAAATGAAGATATAGCATTTTCAAATTTATGTTATTGAATTAATTTTTGTGATCACTCTGTATATTGAAATCCAATTTTGACAACAGATTAAAGTAAGCTTATCTTTAAAAATAACTGAGATACGCCTACTTGAATTACTACATAAAAATGTCAGTTTTTAGTTAAGTAAGATTTAGCTTGTAAGTAATTCTTATAAAAAAGATGTAAAATTATAAGGAGAATCGAAAAATAAAATAATATATAGGGTGTTCTATTTAAAAATCAAAAGTTCTATATTGTACCACTTTTATATTACACCTTGTAGAAACCAAACTATTTTTAGATTATGCAACTTATAAAAATAGACAACTTTCGTATTTAAACTTATCTCCTAAGTTTAATGGCTAAGGAGCTATCGACCGAATACACACTATTGGGACACCCTGTGTGTGTGTATATATATATATATATATATATATATATATATATATATACATATTTCACATCACAAAGGTTGTGATAAACAATCCAAATCATTAGAAACTTCTATTTTAATACTGGGTGTTTTTTATACGTGGGTCAATCGAAAATATTTTGAATGAAAAAAACTTGGATTTTTTAAATGGAACACCCTACATTTTATTGTATATTTAGATTCTATATTAAAAAATAAAAACCTTTTTGTAACAACACTTTTTTAAAAATTTTCATTAGTTTTGGAGCAAATTTAGGTTTTGTAATTTTTATCACAATTTTTTGCTCATTAATATGCTATTTAAAGATAATAATTGTCATAAATGTTAACCGTTAAATTATACTGTTAAGTTTACGAGATTAGTTTAAAAAAAGTTGTAAAAGAAAAGTAGAATTCTTACTATACCCAGCTTGTTAAAAATTAATATTTAAAATAATATAGGTATTCCCTCTTTAGTATTTGCGTTTCAAGCTTAAGCTTTCGAGTAGGCCTAGGATCAGGGTAATGACAGTTTTTAGTAATATAATAATTATTTAAAAATTAAGGCGGCTGTGTTTAGCAAAGTAAACCATTTGACAGTTAAGAAGGCTGTGATAGTGTGTTACTCGTATAATTCTTCTGATTTTGTATGTTAAAAATATAATATTTCGAAACTCTTTTCTAAAATAATATTTTAAGTAGGCTTGTTAAAACAAAAATACTAAACACTAACTAAATTAAATTCATGTATAATTATTATCATTAATTGTAAGATGGTTACTAAATATTTTATTATAAGATGATGCACTAACAAATTCAGAAGGAATTAAAGACAATAAAACAACTAACAAACAAATAAACAGCAGGAATTTATAACAAGTTTTCAATGTATCCCCCATTAACCGCTATACATGTGGTATATCTGATGAATGTTGTGTTGTTAGGAAGCTTTTTTTTTGGTTTCCACCTAAATTTTGTGAAAGTGCCATTGATTTAATGGTAAGATATCTTTTAACGCATTATACAAAAAATTAAAACATTTGCTCTTTGCAGACACTTTCTTTTTTTTCCTTTGATTTACACTTTTATTACAATTACTTTTCTACTGTAATTACATTTTAAGTACGCATTTAATTTTACTGTTGCGTACGCTTTCATTTTATGATTGCAATTTTTACTTGAAAATTTCAAGAAAATGCATTAAACGGATTATTCAATTTTAAGAAGATAAATTTATTAGAAAAAAAATTCCAATTTTTGGGTGTGGTTTACAACGTAAAGAATTATTTCGAGATATTGCACAATTGATGCCAAGATGACATCACCTTGGTTTGCATTTCAGCATTTATTTCTGTAATACCAAGGGTTCTCAAGAAGTATTATATTTAGTGACAGGTATTTATATCAATAATTTAGTAATTTAAGGTTATTACAAATAGTTTTTAAGATACATTTTATATAATTCTAACTTTAAATATTTAATAAACATAGTTTGTATATTTTTTATTATTTTACATTTTGATAAAATTTTTAGTGTAGACTTCGGTTTAGTTATTCCGAGCATAATTAAAAAATAACTTGGCGTCCGAGATCAATTTTTAGTGTTACATTGCAATTTTTTTATATTGATGTTCAGTGGAAGTAATCTAGCCGAATTTGTGGTAATTAAGCAAATCAAAAGATTGAACCACCCTACGTTAATTTACCAACTGAGTCGAAGGCATTATTTTTGGTGAATGATTTGTATCTCCAGTTAGTTAACGATTTGTTTGGAGAACATTTTTACACTTATTTCTTTATTATATTATTAAAACACTTATGTATATTTTATACGATTACCATTATATATCTAGTTTCTAAAGATTGAATGGCATTTTTCACTGCATCGGAATTATTTAATGCTTCAGTTTCTCTTCTAATTTTTTGCTTCCATTCTTCAATACTGTTCGTCCTATTTTTGTAAACTCTTTCTTTTAATGTACCCTACTAAAAAAAGTCAAGTGGGGATAGATCAGGGCTTCTTGGAGGCCAGGAGATCATATAGCATATAGCTGTGTCGAAGTTTTCAGTTAAAAAATTTATAACTTCGTCCGTGCAGTGATACGGCGCGCTATTCTGCTGGTAAACCAGGTTTGCTCGAACGCGCTCGGGCAAGGTTTTCAGCAATTCTGGTATTTGGGTTTCCAACATTTGCTTGTATATCCTACTATTCATGTACCCATTAATAAATATAGGACCCAATATTACATTATTTATAATAGCACACCAGACGTTAACGCTTTTTCTGCCTTGTTTTTTTACTTATTTTACTTTCAATACATTATTTTTAGACCATTAGTGGCAATTACGCCTGTTAAACATACCGCTTGTGCTAAAGGTAGCTTTGTGGGTCCAAAACACTTTAGGAAATATATTTCTTTCAAATTGCATGTCCATCATGCTATTGCAAAATTTCAGTCTTTCATTGAAATCAGGTTCTGTTAATCGCTGAACAGGCAGAAACTTATATAGCTTATTAAAAATTATTATCAATTTTATTAAATTCATAAATAAAAAGTTTACCTCGAGTAGGATTTGAACCTGCGACCTTTGCTAGAGTACCGCGCTAACCAACTGCGCCATAAAGGTTCAAGCCCAAATCGATGTAAATTTTGTCTTTATGTATGTAGAACTGATATAAATTCTAAATATAATGAGATTACAATCGAATTACTTATATTAATGGAACGTGAGCCTGCAATATCGCAAGGATTCACACATTCCAAAGCAACTTAATTAATATAAAATTATTATACTTATTCGTTCATAACAAAAACTTATAATAATTTATATGGCTTTATTTATTTAATTTAAGGCTTCTATGAATACTAGTTTTCTTTATTTCTAAATCACGGGTAGCATCATTTAATGAACTTTCAGGATTTTCAGTAAAATATAATAAAACCTCAATCTGATGATCTTGTGTTAAAATAGTAGTTGGTCTGTTTCGTTTTTTATTAATAACAACAGACTTTTCATGTAGATCCGAAATTATTCTCCTAAATATTTTTTTATTTGGTATTCTTCGGTGAAGAAAAGAAGTGTGATATTCTCTCAAAGCAAGTCCTGGACTTCTATTGTTTCTAATGTAGTATTCGAATAAATCTAATCTTCTTGTTCGGAATATTTTACCATTTTTACAATAATAATATAAATGCTTTTTTTTAACACAACTTATCACAAAATCAAAAGAATTAAACGGGAATAGGTATACTATCACAGCTCTCTTAACTGTAAAATTGTTTACTTTGCTAAACACAGCCGCCATATTTTTTAATTATTACTAATAAAAACTGCCATTACCCTGATCCTAGGCCTACTCTAAATCTAAAACTTAAAACATGTTGCAGACGCAAACACTAAGGAGAGAGAATATATTATTTTAAATATTAATTTTTAACAAACTGGGTATAGTAAGAATTCTACTTTCTTTTATAACTTTTTTAAACTAATCTCGTAAACTTAACAGTATAATTTAACGGTTAACATTTATGACAATTATTATTTTTAAATAGCATATTAATGAGCAAAAATTGTGATAAAAATTACAAAACCTAAATTTACTCCAAAACTAATAAAAAATTTAAAAAAAGTGTAATTACAAAAAGTTTTTTATTTTTTAATATAGAATCTAAATATGCAATAAAATATTTTCGATTGACCCGTGTATAAAAACACCCAGTATTAAAACAGAAATTTCTAATGATTTGGATCATTTATCACAACCTTTGTAATGTGAAATATATACAGGGTGTTACAAAAATGTAGGCCAATCTGTTAACCACATATTCTTTGGGACAAAATAAGGGAACTTTTCTTATGTCACTTTTCAATTGATCGCTTCCTTTTCGGTATACAGGGTGTCAAACTTCACTTTTTAGAAGCATATTTTTTTATTATCTCTGGTGTGTTTTAAGATATCGTTTTCAAATTTGGTACAAATCTTACTCTTTTCTAAGTGCACCTTCTGTATGATTTTAAGTAAAAAATTCAAAGAACTAATAGAAAAATAAGAGGGGTGTGGTAACCTTTAACCCCCATTTTTTCTGACGAACGCCTATGAACCTGACATCCATTTTTTGTAGTGGTTTGATGATTTATCTAACTTTTTTGGCTCTTGTAAACTTTTGATTTGATACTTCCTTTATGACATACTTTTAGTTATTCGACTAGGTGTTGCGATTTTTTTTAACAATTTTTTTATTTTATTAATCAGAAGTTGGATGCAAATAATTAAATTAAATGTTCAATGTATCCACCGCCTTCGCGAATGCACCTTCTGGCTCTTTTTATAACTGAAAACCGAATATTTTGGAAAATATTCGGTTTCAATCTAAATACCTCTGCACCTTCTGCGATGCGATCCCTCAATTGATTTTGATTTATTATTATTTATTATGCAAAATAAATTTACAAATAGGCTTATCTTAAAGTTCGTAACAATATCTGTCAATTACTTCTCTTGTGTTTTAGCTTTATTTGCAACGGTTTCAATGATATTTGAGTTTGAAAATTCGGCTCATTTTTAGTTTTTTCTAAATAACTACGAAAGTTGGTAACAGTGATCAAAACTCAAAATGTCATTTGATTGGTCTTGAAATTCTGCCCAATATTGCTAATTTAACCGACTCTGTAACTGTTGTAATAACAAAGTTACCCATAGAAGCTTAGTTAAAAATAAATCCATAATAATGGCTTAAAACAATCAGTTGAGTTAATAATTCAATACTACGTCGCATACAAAAAAAATGTATGTTCGATGCATCCACAGCCTTCGCGATAGCACCTTTTTATTTTTTTAAAAAATTGAAAACTTAATATTTTTTATACGTCTTGTCCAATGTTTATCAAATTAATCGCTGTAAAAATTTCGAACGACTATTGAGTTCAAACGCTAAACTGAATAATAAGGTATGGCCAATAGAGAGAATATTTTGGAATTGTCTGAAATGACTGATATGCTTTTAATTATGGGTAAGATTTCAAATAAAATCTCTAGATTGTACATTTTGAATAATCATTCCCACTTTAGGAAAATGTGATTCTAATGCTAGTTTAGCTTCAAGGCATTATGCAGAAATGTATCCAAATCGGTATCACTCAAAAAGGAATGTTTTCTTAAGTTTAGTACGCCGCCTAAGAGGCACTGGAAAATTCAAACAACAACGAATAGGAACATGTGGACGGCCACGTAAAATTACACCAAATCAAGAGGAACAAATTTTGCAAATAGTTGAACAAAACCCGGGTACTAGTACTAGGATTATACCTCGACAGATTGGAAATGATATAAATTCGACAGACGTGAATAGAATTTTAAAACGTCACTCATTACATCCATATCATGTGCCTAGAGTACAGAACTTATTGCCGCAAGATTTTCAGGCAGGAAACATCTTTTGGAACTGGCTCTGTAATGAAAATAACCGTAACCGCCGGTTTGTTAGATCCAGTTTATTTTCGGATGAAGCTCCACAACACCCATGTTTGGGCAGATGAAAATCCAAGAGCTCTTGTAGAGACCAGTCATCAAGTAAATTTTAAAGTAAACGTGTGGGCAGGAATTTTAGACAATTTTCTATTAGGTCCGGTATTTTTGCCACCAAACTTAAATGCCGAACATTTTTTATTTTTTTTACAAAATGAGTTTACAAATTTACTTGATGACGTACCTATTCGTCAAAATATGTGGTTTCAACTTGATGGAGATCCGCCACATTATGGCAATAATGTTCGGAACCACTTGAACCAATATTTCCCTAACCACTGGATTGGTCGGGGACAGGATGCTCCTATTCATTGGCCACCTCGTTCCCCCGACTTAAATCCACTGGACTTCAGTTTTTGGGGATTCATTAAAGATTTTGTTTATACAGTTCCAATAATAAATCAAAATCAATTGAAGGATGGCATCGCAGAAGGTGCAGAGATATTTAGATTGAAACCGAATATTTTCCAAAATATTCGGTTTTCAGTTATAAAAAGAGCCAGAAGGTGCATTCGCGAAAGCGGTGGACACATCGAACATTTAATTTAATTATTTGCATCCAACTTCGTATTATAATTATTAGCACAATTGATCGTTTTAAGTTATTATTATGAATTTATTCTGATTAATAAAATAAAAAAATTGTTAAAAAAATCGCAACACCTAGTCGAATAACTAAAAGTATGTCATAAAGGAAGCGTCAAATCAAAAGTTTACAAGAGCCAAAAAAGTTAGATAAATCATCAAACTACTACAAAAAATGGATGCGACGTTCATAGGCGTTCGTCAGAAAAAATGGGGGGTTAAAGGTTACCACACCCCTCTTATTTTTCTATTAGTTCTTTGAATTTTTTACTTAAAAGCATACAGAAGGTGCACTTAGAAAAGAGTACGTTTTGTACCAAATTTGAAAACGATATCTTAAAACACACCAGAGATAATAAAAAAATATATTTTTAAAAAGTGAAGTTTGTCACCCTGTATATCGAAAAGGAAGCGTTCAAATGAAAAGTGACATAAGAAAAGTCCCCTTATTTTGTCCCAAAGAATATGTGGTTAACGGATTGGCCTACTTTTTTCTAACACCCTGTATAATTTACCTAATTTTTCTTTTTTTTTGTATATAGCAATAAGTTTTTTAATAGGGTAATTTTGTGATAAAAATAACATAACCTCATTTTACTCCGAAACTATGCAAAATTAAAAAAAAGTCTTGGATAAAAATATCTCACTTTCTTGAGGAAAATCCAAATATGTAATAAAATACAGTGTTCCATTTAAATTTTTCGAGTTGATATTGATTCCGAATTACTGGGACATCCTGTATATATAAAAAGTAAATAATTTTAATAAATCCAAACAACTTTTATATAAAACTTTTTTTTTATCTGTTATAGATTCTGAGATAAGACATAGGGACATCTTACGTGGAACACCCTGTACAATGTGCAGTCGACTTTTTATTATTTATTTTTGTTGTAAATGCTAGTCTGGTAGAAGTACTACTAGTTACTAGTGCAACAGATCGCAATTATTAAAATATTTGTTAAACTTTTTAATGTATTTAGTCTAAACTTAAACAGTAAAGTAAAATAAAATTGGAGAAACCAGCGTTACTTGTAAATTAGGCACGTTATTTTGGTTTGGGTGATGAGTAAGGGGAAATAGGAGGTCGTGAACAAAAAAAAAAGGGGGTCGTGGTTTAGATAAGTTTGAGAAACACTTTTTAGATGGATAAAATAATTTTATAACTTATAAACAACATTGTTTTCTCCCGCCAGTAAATTAGTGAATTGCCATCTTTTGTAATTAGATCACATCTATATAAAGTATAAATAGGTATATAAACACACATTATGTTCAAAAAATATAGAAAAAGAATTAGCAATTAATGAATCAAAATATTTACCAAATTTGCATTTTTTAATATCTATTTCTTATACTCGTAGTACGTTTCTTTACTACCAAGAATTAAAAAAAATCCTAAATACGTTCGTGTAGGCGTTATATTCCACTATTATCAGTATAATTGTTTTACGAAAAAGTAATAATAAAGATTACGGTGCATTGTAAATTCGATTTACTTTACACAGTCTTGAATGTGAGGTTGTCATAGTTTTATGTTTTGAAAACAATTTTGATTACACAATGTCAATGTTTTTACACGTTGTCTATTGTCAGACAATTTAAAGTTTATAAACGGGAGCATTACATTGACGTAGGTAAATGTGCAATGAGTGCATAATTATGTATAAACAATAGTTAAAATATAATAACAGTATGCAATTAATAATTACTAAGTGAATATGTCCAATAAATCGGGATCAAATGAAGAAAAATTTCCACTTTTATTTTTATTTTTGGAAGATGGTCAACGATCGAATAAACAATTTAAAAAGCTATCGTTTGATAAAGGAAGGTATCAAGGAATCGCATCTGGAGCAAGTAGTGTTATGACACAATGGCCAGGTATTTAATAGTAGTGTGTAGTTCTAATTTTATCATTAATCTTGGCTCGATAACTGTGGATTGAGGAAACTTTATATAAACTTAGCAATATATTTGATTTAAATACTTCTTAGTTGTATATGTATATATTCTGCTTGAAAGATATTCCACTCTTGGTATTGTGCATAATTTATAAAGCTGAAAGTACTCATTATTTATTTAGGCTACATTTTATTTTATTTATATTATAACGCATACTTCTGTATATCATTTTGCCTTCTATACGTAGGTACAGAATGTTGCAATATAGACACGTTAAATGTAGAGCAATTTCTACTATTAAAGTAACTTTTTGTAATGTTTTGATTTGTCTGCAAATGGAACCTTTGATTTTATCTCAAAAATACATTCCCTACCTTGGACTAGTTAAATCAATCGTTTTCTACATATTTGACCTTGAACACCATAACCGTTTTATCTGCGATAAATTTGTTCCACACTAAGATTAAGATAACGCGTAACGGTAATATTTTTGGTACATTTTGTAAACATTTAACGTGAAATTAAAAAATGAAAGTCTGAGAAAAGCATTTATAATTTCGTCGAGTTTGTTCTATGCCACTGCTTTATACCTCTTTTAATTCCTGCTCACTGTTTATAAAAAATAATAGTCCTAACACAACAGCGTCGCTAATGTGGTAACAGGAATCAGTTCACAGAAGTCAGAAATCCTATCGCACAGAAACACAATAACCGAGAAGTTCGACTCAGAAGCGTCGTTTTGCCTTGCTATCTTTACGTTTCACGACGAAGAAGGAAGGTTTCGCTTAAACTTTTTTCGCTCTTTCTGCCATAATCATGGATTCTCGCCAAGCACACCTTTAGTACGGTAAGATTGACGAAGGGTGCAGTCAGCATACATCATGAGCTACGAGTTAGCGTTCTGAAGAAAAAACAGCGTTCTGAAGAAAAAATAGTTTTCTAGGATTTCCTAAATAGTCGTTTATGATGTGCCCAAATACAGTTAGTAGGTATATATATATATATATATATATATATATATATATATATATATATATACTGAATTCAGATTCTTCTGGTGGTATGATGCAGCAGGTACAAGACCCCACTGTTTGGAATCAAATTTTAGTAAAAATACATTTACATATCTGGGTTTAGTCAGGTCATGTCCGTGAATACGAAAGCAGCAATCTTGTGGTCCATTCCATTTAGCTACGGCTTGAATAGATACATTTCTGGTTATTTACTTTCATGGGTACGTACGATGCAAATTTCATCATGAAAGAAAATCTTCACATTGGATTGCTTATGAAAAAGTGCGATGGATTTCCTGGATATGTTAAATTAAATGAATATATATTGATGTTATGGTTACTTATTAACTTTGCGACCGAAGAACTAAGTTTTCATATAAACATACCTATAGGTACATCATGTTTAATAGACAACAAAAGAAAGAGAAATATACAGTAGGTCAATTTTATCAGATTGTATTACTTATGAAATTGCGCTCTGGATTTCCTGCATATTTCTCCCGTTTTTTATTTTGCAAAAATCAGAACAGGAGAAGGCATTCTTGTTAGTTGTCATTGTTAGTGTATTAGATAAGACATGATATTATTTATGACCAACGTAAAGAATGTACAATTCCCATTTTATGTAGGTAATCTCGAGATTCAACGGTTTTCATGCAGAGTCTGGATCGCTTCAACGCTGCATTAGTTTCTCTTTAAAAATATAAGCTACACTTTTCAAAAGTCAAGCGACAGTAGTAACTTTTTGTTCTTTTGACAGTGCTACCACACTCCCTCTAGATTTCCATGGCCCTA